>CAAKHD010007604.1:54975-97673 GCA_901007705.1 Fistularia tabacaria
CTCGGGATTGACTTAACACCGAACCGAACACCTTTCTGGGCCCGGGCCGGGACGTCACCGAACCGGCAGCCGTCGGCGGAAGCGGAAGCGCGGAGAGGCTCTTCCGGTGACCCCCCCCCCTCCCCCAGTGTGACCTCCGCGCCTTCGGCCATAATCTGTGTCAATCAGTCAGCCGGGGCTTAATCTGGACGGGGAGGAGGTTAGGTAAGGGGGGAAGGAAGGGAAAACAACCGTACACTGTTTTTTTTTGTTTTGTTTTGTTTTTTGTTTGCTTCTTTTTTCAAATTAAATGTCTCTGGCCAAAAAAATTAAATTAAATTAAATTAAAAATTAAATTAAATAAAGCGCGTTTTTAATCTGAGAACCCGCGCCGATAAAATCCCCGAGACCCGACCGCGGGTTCGAATCCCCGGTTCGGAGCGGACGTTTTTTTTTTTAGTACTCACGGAAAGTTCCCCCATCGTCTCCCGGGGGCGGCAGGTGTGTGCGGCGGCGGCGGCGGCGGCGGCGGCTGTCCGGTTCCTCTGAGCGGCGTCACACACACACACCCAGAGACATCCCATAACACACCCGCACCTGCTCACCGGGAGGCGCTGCGATAACCGAACACGCGCATACACGCGCACGCACGCACACATTCACACAACACAGATTCACACACACATACGCGCACACACTCCTCCTTCTCTCCGGTCCCGGTAACCGATTGCGGTAACGGCGGAGTGACCTTCACCGGCAACCGGCTGCTCCTCTTCGGAGGGAAAGAAACAGGAGCGGCCCCGATGATTAGCCGGGGAAAAGCCGCCCGTAATCTAATTAGACAATCTGTGGCCTCGCGAGCACGCGTACGCGCACGAAGACACACACACACACAACATCACACACTGGCACTCGGTCTATAAAGTCCTCCAGGTCCGCGCACACACGCATAAAAAACCCCCAAGTGGAGCGATCCACATGTCAGGTGGAAACACACGCACACACACACACACACACACACACACGTACACACTCCAGGGGTGTGTGTGACTTCCTCCGCCACGTCTCAAACACAGATCCACACTTGTTGTTCACCTCCTCACTGAGGTCGCTCCTCCTCACGTCCCCCCAAGAGAGTTGGCGGCTGGTTACCATGGCAGCACGTCTCCATCCGGGGAAAATAATAGAGAAATAAAATGAAATTAAAAAAGCAAAAAATAAAGAGGAAAAAGAGAATTGCAACTGTGCTGCGGTTCTAATCCCAGGGACAGTTTGCACAGTCTGGATGTGATCCCTGGACGAAAGTCTTACCGCCACTAGGGGGAGCTAGTGAGCTGAGTCAATGCAAACCACCTCCAAAGACACTAACACACAAACAAGAACTTCAGCCCCCCCCCCTTAATACGAATGTAGACAATGAAGTGATTCATCCGCAATGATGTTGTTGTTGTTGTTGTTGCTCTGACATTGTTGCTAGTCGCTGGACAGCATGCACACACACACACACGCGTGCACACATAACACACACACACACACACACATAGACACACACACGCACACGGTTACACACCCCGCCTCCCTCCCTGCACCCGCCCTGCTGGCAGCCGTGATGCAGCCTGACGTCAGGTGGCACACATGTACACGTGACACACTCACACAGGTGGATTATGGCACACAGAGATGGAGGGGGATTAAATCACACACGAACACACGCGCGCACACACACACACACAGACACACACACACACACACACACACACACACACACACACAAACACACACACACAGGGTAACATGACTCCCTGACATCTGTGTTGCTCAGCAGTGCCTGAATGTCCAGATAGATAATCAATCAATCAACCAATCAGTCAATCAATCAGTCAATCAATCAAACAGGTGATCTAATGGTACCTCTATGTGTCGGAATAAGTGAGTAGTCGGAAACGGATTTGATTGGTTGAAGTCTTTGGCCTTCTGACCTGAGAGCTGAGAGCAGCGCGTGTCTGCCTCTTGGTGTGTCTTTTCCGTCATCTAGTGGTCATTTGTTGTAGTTGCACCCTAGTGAGAGGAAAAGAAAAACTTTGGAAGGGAATGAGTTGGATACTGATATATGTACACAACTTTTCACCACACTGCACAATAATATGGAATCATAGATATGTTTTGACTGGTTTGAGAAAGGTATGTGGTCAATAACTCACTTGATGGATTATGATGATAGTCTTTTAGGCTATGAACAATTCTGTAATAAACATAACTTAAACCCTCCCATATTAGAGTTCGTGAGGCTATGTAACACATTGCTCTGAGAATTTGTGTGTCTTACCAAAAACGTAATGATACACCAAACCATACGACCACGATTACCCTCACTATCACTCCGGGGAACTTCAATTCTGAACAGACAGTGCAGCAACTCTTTTATTTGAAAGTTTTTTACAGAGCATTTGTTCCCTGGACGTCAAAGTAAAAATGATATTTTGAGTGGACTATAAAATTATGAAAAACATCTACCCATCTAACAAGTTTGTACGCTTGCGCTTTAATATTGAAGATAATGTTTGTACATTTTGTATTGACAATACTGAAACTACGGACCTTCTATTTTTCTCATGGGAAATAGTACACGGTTTGTGGGTTAAAACTCAAAAATGAATGAAAGAAAAGTTTCCATCATCACCAATTTCTCTCTCAAGAGATGATATAACATTTGTTTTACTTTTAGCAAACAAATGAGATGAACTCTGTGTCAATGTTATTTTAGGCTTGGCTGAGTTCTTCGTACACAAAAACAGGATGCAAAATGTCCCCCCAATTTTACCATCTTTAAAAACGACTTTTAATTATGTAAACATTCTTTAAAACTTATGAAAAAACCCCAAAGCCAAAAAAGAAACTGTTTCATGAATGATATTCTCTTAGATTCATTAAACTAAACACATCATTTTGGTTTTCGGCCTTACTCTAATTACTCCTTCAGTTGTTTGACTGGATACAAATAAGTTTCCTCATTAATTCCTCAGTTAATTGTCATTGATGTACGACTGATTATAGCCATGTTTGTCTGTTTATATGTTTTGTTACACTTTGAATTCAAGAAAGGTTTAAAAAAACAACTTGGGAAGTAAATTCAGGTCGTGGAACCTGTTCAAAAAGGTAACAGCTTTTTTTTTCTTCAATCAATTATTTTTATTTTACTTACTTTTAATTGTGATTAAATTGTTTATATTTTCAAGTCACCTCCTGCTGATGATGCTCTTCTCTGATGTTCCAGCGATTATCGGGGAAGTTTCTGTGTTCACGTTTCGTCTGAACTTTTGGTCCCCACAAGGCAGACACGTCAGACTGTGCTGCAAGTCCAAGTTTTCCTCCGCGCCGCAGATGCCTGGTGTTCCTTCATGCACATTATACTAAAACACAAGTGTGACAGGTTTCACAGCTTGGGTGAAACCTGTGTGGATCTGATCCGGGATGAAGAAAGACAGCAACTTCCAGTTGTTGACTTATGATATTACTTCCAAGATGTGTGCTCTCGTTGTTTGTTTACGTTTGTAGCATCATTTTTATTATTCTTAATGATTTCAACAATATAAAAATCAAAAAAATCAAATCAGCAGAATTCAGAACAGGGGAGTTTTTTTGTAAATGCCAACCTGTATTTGAAAACCAAATATTCAAAATAATTTATAGAACAAATAATAAGGTTGAGTATTGTGATAAAATTAGTGAATTCCTAGTTATACATGATGTGTAGAATATGAACAATGGAAAGAATTCTTAGATGGCAGAATTTGTAACTTAGTGAGTATTATCTGCTCTGATTTATGTATATTTCTTGAAATGATAATATAATTGAAAAAAAATGTAAAATATAGAAACAAAGCGGATGAATCCAAGTAAAATCAAAACCAAAACAACTATCAATTTAATGATGTTAAAAAATGTTTAATCACAATTTCCCATCCAATTGAATGTTAATATAAGGAATTATAATTAAACATTTCAATAATAATTACTATTTCAGTAAAATAGATGATAACCGATTAGAATCATCCGCTTCCCTTTTGTTTACTTTTCTTTTTACTTTTCTTACTTTCACTTCCGCTGACGTCACGAAAGGGGGCGGTAACCTTGAGAGAGCGCTCGCGCTGCCAGCTGGCTGCGACGTCATCACTCAACCAACATGGCGGACTGGAACAGAGGTATTTACCTTTCTGACACGTCAAATGCGACTATTTCCCCTTTGAATTGAATCGCAAACTCCGCGTGAAGTGCTTTGCGGTCGCGTGTCGGTGATTAAGCTCTAAACTTCTTGCTTTTTAGCTTAGGAGTCACTGGTTTTTAATATTTCTTAAAAGGCGAAAAAGTAGCTGAGCTAACTGGCTACGTGCTGAGCATTAGCCGCTCTCGCGTCAAACAGGTCCGGCTTTGAGACGGAACTGCATGGAATCACATTTTCCTAAATAAGATGTCGATCTATACCAGAGAATTATTTAATGTCTGGCTTGGTGGTCATGTTGACTAAGTTAGGGCGAAAGTGTAATACATAACTCAGCGATAGTGTTAAATACAATAACAATATTAGCGTCTCCATTTAACCGTCTCCTCTGCATCCCCTTCGTTCACATCAACAAACTTCCGGTCGTGTATCCCATCCATCTAACCTTCCAGTTTCTGTTGCGAACCGGGTTGGGGTCTTGGGGGCAGCAGCCGAAGCGGGGAGACCCAGACTTCCCTCACCCCGGCCACATGTCTTCTTGTGGAATCCCAAGGTATTCCCAGGCCAGACATTGTCCCCCCTGGGTCTTCCCCGGGACCTCCTCCTCCGGGTGGGACCTCCTTGGAACACCTCATTCAGGATGACTCCAGGAAACATGCCGACCAGATCCCCGAGCCACCTCATCTGGTTCCTCTGGATGCTGTGTAGCATCCTCCTGGATGACCAAGCTCCTCTTCCTATCTCTAAGGGAGAGCCCTGTGGAGGAAAACCATTTCGGCTTCTTGTATCTGTGATCTGGTTTTGGTCACGGTGGGAACGTAGGCCACCTGTAACTCGAGATCTTTCATCACCACAACGGACAGATGCAGGGTCTTCTTCCCTGCTTCATTCTCCCCTCCATCCATACCACCCTCTGGTATTCCTCTGGGCCTCCTGGCTGGCAGTCCTTATTCAAAGTGATACATAAAAATGAAACGCTTCAACCCACCTAACCATCACGTGGAGGGAAGTCCAGCTGGCCTCTTTGGGAGGGCAGACATTGCAATCTCATCCTTTTTCCTCTTGGTGTTCCCCCCGCCCCCCTCATTCTTACCAGCAATCATCTCATATTGAACGGAAAAAATAAGACACGGCTGGTCGAAGGCTTATTTTTCAAAGAAAATACTCGATGCATATTTTTATTATGGAAATGAAAAGCCGAATATAAAACCCCCATCATTCAATGGCGCATACAGGAGGGTGCAGTTGGTGGTCCGCCCAAATAAACACAAACGACTACTTCACCAAACAATGTGAAATATAAATTTGCAGAATAATAACCATCGAAAATCTTTATTTTACCTGGTTGATGTTTTTGTTTTGCTCCTCCACCTCAGCGAACAGCGTCAGCGTGTCTGAGCTGTAAAAGCTCAACAAATTGGATGTCGGCCGTTGTGATTCACATTTTTAGACACATAAAAATAAAATGTGAAATGGTCACCATAATCTTCGAATTTTTAATTACATTTTAAAAAACAATGAACTAGACGATTTAGATCATTTTAATTTATCTTGCTTTGTAATATAAATATTAGAACTTTTGCATTCCATGGATGTAACAGAAGAGTTCAGCGATTTTGGCTTCAGCAACATGACAGTTCAGTCATCTTTACATTGCAAACTGCGTGTGTGTCGTGCTTTTAGCCTTTTAAAGGGTCATAAATCTCACTGCGTAATTGAATGTCTGTGTGTCTGTGTGTGTGTGTGTGGTTGTGCGTGCAGGTCATGGCTCCGTGGAGGACATGCTGGATGTGGAAAATAAACGGATGGCTGAAAACCTGGCTTCCAAAGTCTCCCGGCTGAAATCCGTGAGTCCTGATCAGTGGCTGCTTTCTTCCTCCAAAAAGGATTCCCGCCCAAAAGCTGTCATTTAAACTGGCACCGAAATAATGCCGGAGCGGCTCAGAAGTAGCAGATATCGGTGTCCCCCTTTTTTTTAGTTTGACCCTGAGCTTACTCCGACCAACTGATCTTTCTTTTTTCTACGTCCAACAGCTGGCGTACGACATCGACCGGGAGGCCGAGGATCAGAACGAGTATCTGGACGGCATGGTGTGTCAAGGAACCCGGAATTGTTTTAAGTCATTTCACGTGTTGCGCTCCTGAACCCTCTTGCTCATCCTAACAGGATTCCAACTTCCTGAGTGCCACCGGCCTGCTGAGCGGCAGCGTCAAGCGCTTCTCCACCATGGTGCGGTCCAGTCGAGACAACCGGCGCATTCTGTGCTACGTCTCCTTGGGCACGGTGCTGGTCTTCTTCCTGCTTTACTACCTGGTCTCCAGGCTCCAGCGCTGATGGGCGAGGCGACTGGCAGGGGGAGGACAGGGATGGAACTGAGCTGGAACACTGTGACACATATTCAGATATGGATCATATCTGGGGTTCTCCTGAGCGGAGGAAGACTTACTGGGAACTGAAGTGAGGTGATGAAGATTTTTCCGGTCAATTGTTGACATGGCTACTAGGGGGAAACGCGAAAGGCCGGACGCCAATTCTTGTTGCGTCTGAGCTGAGAGTGTCCTCCTCCAGCTGAGTGATAGACTGATGTGTCCTGTCAATCAAAACCAGCAAACCAAGGCACCACACGGCTGCCAAGTCAGAGATTCTCCTAGAAAAACCTAACCGCATGCAGCTAGTGGAAGCTAATCCTTCCATATCTCCCCTTCGAAAGCAGCAGGTTAGAGGAGCCAATGAGAGCCGATGCTCTGAAGTGTCGGCACACAGATTGGTAAAGGCTGGCACTGTGTTGCTAGTGTTAGCCGGTGGGACAAGTCTCTGTTGTTTTTTCCCCCTGGGAATTTCCCTTGGGGACTGAAGGAAAAATCAATACTGCGATCGACCCTCATGCAAACATCACCAAAATGGTGCTAGCTGCTTGTGTTACGTGCTAGCCGCGAGCATCACTCCCTGAAAATAAATTTGGCAGACTGTCTGCTGCTTTTTTTGTCTTCCGGATGGACACAAATCATGCTAACAACATTCCTCGTTGGCTATTTGTCATGTGGATGAATAGCGAGGGGAGTTTATTTTCCCAGGCTTCCACACCCGGTCTCCAATATACTCCTGTTTTTTTTGTTTTTTTTTAACATTCCTGAAGATATTGTTTGTTTATTTTTTAATTTGCTCGTTTCTTTCTATTTTTCATGCAATGACAATAAAGTCGCAGTCTAAGGTTTGCGCATTATTTTTAAAGTATGCAGTCAAATAAATTATGTAATAGAAAAATAATGGGGGGTTTTTGTTGTTATTTTTGACTTTCAGGCGCCATATGAAGATTTTTTGGAGTATATTTCAGCTCCAATTAGCACAGAAGCTAAAAGTAGAATCTATGCTATTTCGCAGTGACTATACAACTCCACTCTAATGGAGCAGACAGTCACTTCAGGCTCCTTCTAGTTTTATTCAAAGGTCAATGACAGTCAAAGGGCACCTGCTTTCTCAAAGCCACCGTTCGGATGGGGCATTTGGCTCGGAGACTTCTAGTCAAGGACCCACAGGCCGACGTTTGAAGCTCCATCCCGTCCCTCGGGGTGTCAGCGGAGCACTCCCATCACCATCTGATGAAGCAGCAGGGGTCCTGCGATTGACAGTCCACGATAGGGACATTTTTTCCTTTTCCTCAAGTGTCACAGCTTCTGTTTCATCACTTTTGTAATTTGTCGACATTCCCGCACAGATGTCCGACAGCAAAAATAATATGAAAGGTCCTTCTTGTGTAAATTGCTTTGAATAATCCTATTTCTATTTATATTAAGTATAAATGTAAAGGATGCTAACTGTTAATGTTTTCATCGTCTGATGTTAATGTTACTTTCATCTGTGCGTCTGTGAGATAAAAAAATTGAAACTGGTGCATATATGGAAATAAAATAATTTTCCACGTCAGCATCTATTTGATATATATATATATATATATATATATATATATATGCATAAATCTGTTTGACCGCTATGCAAAATCTTGTTGTCTCGCTTCTGTCATTTCGGTGATAGAGTGCAAGAGAGTAGAATAGAAGAGGGAGTTGAATCAGAAATATTTTATCATGAAAATATACTAATCATTTGGCAGGTATTAATCAGGGGATATCACTACGTCCACTGCTATCGGGATGAAAAGCATGAAGATCAAAACATGTACCTTTTCTTCTGATAACAGAGGGGATTTTCAAAATAAAAGGTTTCCTGATCCCTTATATCGACAGTTTAACTGACAGACTTTCTATTTGTTAATAAGAGTAGCTTAATAATTATAAATGATAAAGTAATTTCCTGTTAGCGGTAAAAATAGATCTTCCGAATGATAAAAAAAATCTGTAAAAATCTTTTTTTTAATCAACTGAAAATTGATCTTCCTGTTTTATTTCAGCATGTACTTTTTTTTCTGATATAACCGGGAAAACAACATTGAGCTGTTGCTGTGATGGTGTTGAGTTCAGTGCGTCTCTTCGGATCCACTCGTGTTCTTCCGGTAATTTCCGGAGCATCCCGAACGAGGGACTCGTCGGAAAAACAAAACCCATAGCGGGGCCTCCTTTCCCCTCATTTCTGTCGTTTGGCTCATTGACTATTTATTAATCGACATCTAAAAGAAAGAAAAAAAACACCGGCTGATTATCGTTGTTTTGTTCATTTTTTTCTTAGTCCCGAAAGGTTCCGCGTTCGCGGTTCTACCCCGGTTCGTGCCGGGCTCGGCGCCGCTCGGAGGAGTTCGGCTCTTGTCGTTCGGCGAGGGGGAATGGACGAAGCGGAGTCGGCCACGAAAGCGCTCGGCCTGGATGAACCGCCCATCGACGAGCCGCCGGTGGAGCGGGTGGACTCGGATACCGAATCGGAGGCCGAAGTCGCCACGATGGCTGTGATGGCGGAACCGGGAAACATCGACATGGGAGCCGAGTCCCTGCCGAACCCAGACGAGGCCGAGGCAGCTTTCGCAGGCAAGGCGGGCGTTAGCTAGCTAGCAGCAGGCCGCTCTCACGGCGCTAAATCACTGTGAGGCTACTGTTTGTACAACTTTATCCACATTTCCGTGAAACATTGAAGCACAAGCTAATGTATTTATTCACGAACTCATAATAAATCAAAACAAATTTGTGACATGTTAAAGTTGCCCATTTAATACAAAACAACGCCTTAATAGAAAACACCTATTTGTGCGGGGTGTTCTCGACTCGCCAGACTTCCCTCGCATTTTCTATAATTTGAATTTTTCCCGCTTGTCGTTTTTTAAATCGCCGCATATTTGATTCGAAACCCGTCCCCAAAGAAAGTCCCCGACTCAGACATCCCATCGGCAGGAACAGAACATGGAAAGAAGCCACTGGGATTATTTTAATAACTTTCGGTATCGGCGTTCTTCGGACAGACACCCGAGGTAAACAGAAGTGAGTGTGAGGAGTAAGCCGGATTTGTTTTCCGCCTCCTTAACTTAAACCAGACTTAGATGGAGATTTTATGATAGAAAGGGATTTTAAGCAATTATATGTCCAATAATTTTTATATTTGTCTGAATTTCACACAAGTAAGACCAATAATTGTGGAATACAAAACATTTTATAGGAGTCATATTGATGTTTACTGTTATTATCAGCTTACATTGGTTAATAATTGACTTTTGTTATTCCAGTTATAGCAGAAAGATTTTAATATCTACATCAAGACATGGACTTTCTCTGTTAAATTGTATTTGTTTGGTGTATTTTAAAGTCTCCGTTCATTTAATGACCGAATTTACCTTCTTTATTGTAAATCTACATGTGTGCTTTCGACATCACGAGGAAAAGAAAACGCAAATCACCTTAAAATGAATTTTCTTAGTACGATGGAAAGCCAGCTGACATGGAGTGACTAGAAATCGCGTGAAAGCATCGCTTTCCAGGAAGGGGAAAGAAACTGAAGCAACTGATTTCAATGCCACTTTTAACATCGGGGAACCGACATCTCCTCAGCTATTTCCTGATATTTATAACTTTTTCCAATATGTCACACAGTTATTATTCCAATTGTTCATATGCTGATGCTGTTGTTGAAGCCCCTTCACGCCGTGTCGTGTAATAATGACTCTTCTTCTGTGGTGCAGCAAATGTAGCACTGACGGGGCCCTCAATCTGGAGCCTCTGTCTGATGGTTTAAACCTGGCCTGTCGATTGTTGTTGTGCGTCAGAGGTGCGTGCGGTGACGGTGGGTGACGTCCAGGCCGCGGAGGACAACGTCTTCACCACCACGGTGGCCACGTCCGCCAGCCTTCCCGAGCACGTGCTGGTAGGTCGGCGATCGACTGTCGCGACCTTGTGTTAACTATTTAATAATTCACATGCATGAAACATTTAGTACACTCATTTTGAAATTAAATACATGCTCGTGGGTCTCTGTGCAGAGTGGGAGGACCACGCTGCAGCTGGGCGAGGGTCTCAGCAGCCAGAAGGCCACCCTGATCGTGGTCCACACCGACACTAGTATTGTTGAGGCTGCTGGCCTCAAGACGGCTGCCTCCATCGCTCCAGGTGTGTGTGTGGGATTTAAAATCACAGTGAAAAGAAAATAACAAACATCGTAATAGTTCTCTCATGAACAGTATTTGGAAAATTGAATTGTAGTAACTAGAGCATGGACAACAGTTGTGAAATTGTTTGCTTGGCTTCGTCCCCAGGCCCCCAGGCCCCGCCCACGCCGCTGACGCCCACGCAGGACAAAGAGCCCGGGTCCAAGTACAACTGGGACCCGTCGGTCTACAACAACGAGCTGCCGGTGCGCTGCAGAAACACTAGTGGGATTCTGTACAAGAACCGGCTCGGCTCAGGTGACCGGTTACCTTGGCAACTTTTCACACCAGGGAGGGGAAAGAAACTGAAACACACACATTGTGATTGGACGGGCCAGGTCATGTGATACGCAGTAGTAAGCGGCGTGCCATTCACAAACTCTTCAGAGGAGATTTTAAGTAAAAGAAATCACATTTCTCCTCAGCAAAATCTGGTAAAATACTTTGATTCACCTTTTATTTTCACACATTTGATTAAAAAATCTTTGTTTCTTAAATATTCTTTTTTTTCAGCATTTCAGCCTTGACTTTTTACATTTCATTGAATGCTTTTAAATGTTCAGAGCATCTTTCAAAACTTTTTTACTGGTAATATAAGGGCGTATTTTTGTTTTCCCCTGACCTCATTGTAAGGTTTGACCTCCATTATTTATTATCATTATTATTGCTAATAATGCTAAGACTACATTTCCTTGTGTGGCCACTGGGGGGCTCAGTGAGCACATGGATCATTCGAATTTAATGTGATCATTTGTGGAATTTGTGCCTTCCATTTAGGTGATTTATCGCAAACTTCAAGTTGAGAGGGTTTTATGATCCTCTCACTGCTCCGCTCCGCAGCCCAGGGGGCGACTGTCCGTGCTGACAGATGTCTTTATGTGTGTTTGCCTTTGTCCAGGGGGCAAAGGTCGCTGCATCAAGCACAACCAGCAGTGGCTGACGCCCACCGAGTTTGAGGGTCTGGCAGGAAGAGCGAGCAGCAAGGACTGGAAGAGGAGCATCAGATACGCCGGCAGGCCTCTCCTCTGCCTCATCCAGGTGCGGCAGCTCCACACCGGCATCGCTTGATCGCTATACAACTGGAAAAATGGAACCACCGGGAATAAATGTGTGTGTGTGTGTGTGTGTGTGTGTGTCCAGGAGCGAATCCTGAACCCCCATGCCGCCTCATGCACATGTGCGGCCTGCTGCGATGACCTAGTGCCGGTGAGTGCAGAGTCAGACCAGAGAAACCAGCTGCAATCGGTTGCAATTAGCTAACGGCGCGTGCATGCTTTTGTTTGTGTTTCCCAGAGTCCGAAGGAAGGAGACTCCCTGGCCGCCGAAAACATCAGCATGGTACGTCCTTCTCCTCTTGTTGTCCGTCACTGGTTGCCCATGACGACACATGTCGCAGACCTATCTTTAAAAGTAGATGATATATCTGACCAATCACCTGTCGCCAGGAAGTGCGCAGACACAAGTGCCGGTTGATGTAAACCGCTTCCTGTTTGCTTTTCTGATTTCCGATGCGGTTCCTTTGCCCCTCCCCCCCCTCTTTCCCAGACCGGACCGGTTCGCCTCTTCGTACCCTACAAGAGACGGAAGAAGGACGCCGAGCCTCCCCTCGCACCCGCCAAGAAGGAGGCCCCGGCCCCCAAGAACATCACGCTGACCCCAGGGACAACATGTACGTCAGGTGACCAGAGGCTGTGCCACGACTGGTCGATTTCCCGTACAAACGCCATTCACTTACTTGTGAATTGATGGCGACACACAGAAATGCGGCGATGGAGAGCAGCTCTTTTTTAATCTATTTTTGACCTTTTTTTTGTTTTTGTCTCTGTCCCGCAGTCACGGTGACGCCGTCGGGACAGATCACCACCTCCGGCACCTTGACCTTCGATCGCTCGCCGACAGGCGACGCCGCCGCCATCATCTCGGAGGGCTCAGCGCAGAGTGAGGTCTTCGCCAGCACAGCGGGTACCCATTCCGACACACACACACACACACACAGACACACACACACACACACACACACCGCGCCCACTGCTGGGACCACTGGTCTATCCATCATCCTATGAGGCGTCCAGTAGGCCCCTGGGAGCTGCTCTTTGATTAGCTGTCACCAGTAACGAGCTCCCAGGAGGGGGCGCCGTGCAGCGATCCTGTCCAGTGATGTCACCGGGGCGACGGCGATGACATCACCAACGGCCCTGACACACTTTTGGCGAACATGCAGTTTATCACTAGACAACATTGAACCAGCTTCGAGCTGATAGCCAATCAAGTACGCCCACCTCTCGATCACTTGCTGGAGATTTTCAAAACTAAAGCACGCAGGCCTTTAATTTTTTTAATCACACCGTGGAACGTGGCCCACTGTGTTAGTGTGTTTGTGTGTGATGTTTCTTTTTTATCTTGTATTAATTAATTTAAATTAGGACAGTACATATTCATCAACATCTCAGCAAAATGCTTCAATGTAAATACACCGGAGCTAGCACAGTAGCTAATTTTCATCCATAGCCCTAAGGCAGGTAAGAACAATAGCCATAAACTTAGACACTATACAAAGGAGATATATACACAATAGACATTTCACGGACATCACACAACCAGCCTAAAAGACGCCCCCATCGCTCCAAATCGACCTGTGCGTGCATGTCTAGTTAGTTTTAACCCAGTGTTTTAGAGCGCTTTTAAAAGGGAAGTCATTGCCACAGTTCCTGACATGTGAACCTCTGATAGAAAAACAGTTTGGCCAAAGTTACAACATTGCATTCTCCTCCGGGCAGTGCTCTGGTATTTACTCGATTACTTGTTTTTCTACTTATAAAATCTACTGGGGGAGGAGGAGCAAGTCCGTTTAAAACTTTAAAAATGGTTTAAATATTTTATAACTGTCAAGGTCCAGAATGTGATACTATTTTCAGTGTTTTCTTTAAAAGAGATTTTCGTGGTTTCAGGACAGCTTCTGAAGTGTGAGACCATGTGATATCAGAGTAGCTGATATGGCTGAATATCATGGCGTGCATTTACATCTTAACTGACTCTGTTTCGATGTTACTTTAAAAAAATAGGTTTGATTGACAGGTGGCAGGCGGGACCCGGCTGGATTCGGCCAGCAGGGGGCGGCAGAGCGGCAGCTGTCGCCTGCAGATCCACTGCTAGGACTTATTCCACTTTAAAATGTATTTAGAGCTCAACTACGGTATTATTTTCATAAAAAAAACTTTTCAAATAACAAATGGACAGGGTTTATTTCAATGACTTTTGTAACTTTAAACACCGCCCCCGGGGTCATTTCAAATATTTTCAGCTGTTTTTTTTTTCAACAAGTCTAGCATAAATGAAACGATTTAGAATGCGCAGTGAGAGAATGTGGTCGCAGTCCAGTGTTTCGCAACGCACACACATGCACAAGCAACAGACACACACAGACACGCACGTGCGCACACCTTCCCTCCCGCTTGTGGCGATTGGTCTGGTCTGAGATGGATGGCGAGTTATTTTTGGACACGTACCCCCTTCCCACTCTGCCACCCCCAACTGTCAGTGACTCCCCCCTCCGAGTGAACAAGTGTGTGTGTGTGTGTGTGTGTGTGTGTGTGTGGGTGGGTGGGTGGGTGTCTATGTGTGGGTGGGCGCACTGACCTGAATCTGTCAGCCACCCCCACACACACATTAAATAACTTCCTTGCAGGTGTTCGAACCTTGAAACATGCCGGTAGCCCCTCAGTGGCGCCACCCTGTGGACGAAATCACAAGTAGAGTCTCTTAAAAGTGCGAGTGTGTTTTTTTTTTTCTTTTTGTTCTGCTCCTCAGTGCTGACGGCGTTGCCGGCTTTGGCTGTGTCCCCCCAGCCCATGCCGGCTAAGATGGCGGTGGCGTCGCCCCCGGCGGGGCTGGTGAGCGCCCTGGAGGTGGGGCCGGCAGCGGGCGAGGCGCCGAAGACCACCTGGCTGTACCTGGAGGACCTCGCCAACACGCTGCTGGGCAACGTGCAGCAGCTGAAGGCTCTGATCGAGCAGGCCAAGCAGGGCGGCGGAGGCGGGGAGGCGCTGGGGGCGGGGGTCAAAGGCCAGGGCCCACAGAAGGAGGTGAGAGGGAGCACACACTGGCGACAACACGACGGCGCAGACGCTGTAAGGTTTGATGACTCAGCATTTGTGTGTGTGTGTGTGTGTGTGTGTGTGTGTGTGTTTGTGCACGCTATTCGCGCACGTTCAGTGCGGCCTCGCCCCGTCGTTCCAGAGCCAGATATCCTTCCAGCAGCAGGACGAGTCCGAGTCCAAGAGGAACTCCGACATCACCGAGATCATCATGGACGTGCGTATACACTCAAAGACTACGTTTCCCATCGTGCTCCTGGAGAGCCAACACTTCATTGTAAACCAACCTCGGACGAGAGTCCTTATGACACGAATCCCTGCTTGACATGCTAGTTAGGCTGACGCTCAGGCGCTCCTCACCGGTTCTCTCCATCGTTTCACGTGGAACCGTCCTCACGCTGAAGGTCTGTTTCACTTCCTGGTCGTGATGGGCGGCTAATCCCCTCGTCGTCCGCTGTCTCCCCGCAGCAAATGTGTGTGAACTGCGGCAGGGTGGCGATGAGCGAGTGCACCGGCTGCCGAAAGGTCAACTATTGCTCACCCTTCTGCCAGAGGAAGGTAGGACAGCGGCAGCCGCCCCCTTCCCCGCTTGTCGGCCATCTTTGAAAAATCAGTGGACGTGAGCGGACGGCTGTTCTCTTTCTCCGCAGGACTGGAAGGACCATCAGCACACCTGCTGCCAGTCAGCGGGAGGCGTGTCTCTGTCGGAGGAGGAGCCAATCACAGCCATGGGAATGGACAAAGTCAAGTGACGGAGCAGGGCGCCATAGCGAACAAACTTTAACTTTGTATTTGTTGAGTTCGCTTTATTTTCGTCCATATGAGCACCAGAGGAATCGTCGCTGCTGCTCCCCCCCACAACGCGAGGGGAAAACCGCAGCTCAACTGGAACCCAAGGACTGAAACCTCCAGCAGCCTCCGGCGGCTGACAAGGTCAAACGGCGAGCTCCGCGAGGAGGGGGATGGGAAGAGGAAAATCTCAGGAATTCCCACATGGATCGCAGGCTACCAGTATGTTGCTAATGTACAGCAAGATAGAAAACTGCCTTTGGCAACAACGCAGAACAGTGTTCTGACACGTGCCGCCTCATGGCGCCCGCTCGGATGGACGCAGGTGAACTTGCCACCTTTCGCGTCCCGCTTCTACCATTTAAGTGTTAGCTAGCTTGATGCTAGCTAGATTTCCTGCTCTCCACCATGTCGGAGCTTTGAAATGACTTGAATCGTGCTTCTTTCGTTTTAACCGACCTCTACGAAGGTGTCACTACGGATCAGATTCCGCTTCCCTACCTCGTAGATTAGCATTTCACCCACCACAGGGACTCGGGAAGGGTGGGGAACCAGACAGTCGTAGGCTACGTCAGGCCAGTTGTGAAAATCACGGTGGTAGATAGGGGTTCTGGCTGCGCAAGGTAAAACTAAAACAAAAAAAAGTCACGGTGTCCAGAAAAAACCTATTCCAACCCTTCTCTAGAAATCTGGGAATCCTCCTCGGCTAAACCGCACGTGTCTGCCGGGACAAAGTCTGGCATAGGAAACCTTAAGATCGAAGGACAGGAATTCCCAAGAGAGACTATTCTAAATCAAAATGTCTTGACCGCCGTTTAAAAAAAAAAAAAATCATTTTTTTTTCGTCCTCTGTGCCGTTTGAAAATCACAGGGGTTGAAATCACCAAAGGACTGGGCTGAAGGACAAATGCAATCAGCGAAAGGAGGAGGAAAATGGATTCCGAATGACCCGGTTACCCGCCTTACTAAATAACGGGACGATCTGTGTTATTTTCTTGAACATTTTTTAAATTTCTGTTTTAAATCACAACTCATGAATACTCCGAAAACTCGACTTCCTCTCTGATCCATGTTGAAATGTCAACACTGTTTTTTTTAAGATCGAGAACGTTGGAAACGCCTCATTAAGTATGTCGTTGCCTTTTTTTTGGTAAAAAAAAAAATAAGGAAGACAAAAAGAAAACTGATTTGCAAAAGCTGGTTGGATTTATTATTTATCATCATCTATTTTGACTTCAGGGGTCTTCAGAGAAGCCAATCAGAGGAGGTTATGGACTGTTGGGTGGAGAAAGGCGCCCCCTGGTGGTGAGACGATGCAATGACGCTAACGCTCAAGCACAGATAAATGTCAGCAAGGCTTCGCTTGAATATTAGAGAGAAATCTCCCACATTTGGCTCCAAAACAGGCAATAAATAAACAAATCATTGCGAATTGGTGGGGAAATTGTCCCCCCAAAATACCACGGATGGGAATTTCAATCAAAGAAGAACATACCCAACCATTAGCAACGGTTCCTGTTTCAAAATACTTGAATTTTCAAGGATTCTTTTTAAAAAAGGCAAATATTAATGAGTACAAATGGTAATATTTGGCGTTCACTGTGACAGAACACCTCGGGCTGACGGTTGGCTGTGCTGTCGTTGAACCCCGCGTGACATTCGTGGGCCTCGGCCGTGTCGTTCATCAGAGCCACGGGTCCCTGACAAGTCTCGGGGTTTGTCCCTTCTCCCCCCCCCCCGTCTGACTCCTCCGCGCACCCAGTTTGATAACATCACATCCAGGCGTTTTTATTCCTGCCATTTTTTTTTCCTCCTTTGGCGCCAAGTGACAGGGATTTCACTTCATTTCCCGCCGGAGAAATGAAAATGCAAACGCGCCGCTTGTTATTCAGCGGAGATGGCGGGGGCGCAATTCCCCCCGTCGGCTCAAATAATCCGTCAGTCTGTCCGTGTTCGCTGGATGCTCCCAAGGGGATTCAAAAAAAAAAAAAAAGAAACCTCCTTTGTTCTCTGACTCAGGAAATCTAATTGTGCATCTTTTGACTACAATGGAGGGAGATCAACAACCTGTCGGTCAGGGATCCAATCGGTTCGTTGTGTATTTGGTCGCTCCCTGGCTCCGGTCCCCCCCCCCAGGCAAGGTCGCGTGGCATCCGGTTCTGCATGACAGTCGACTGTATACTTAGATTTTCAAGAGACCTGCTGAAGAGAAAAGGTCAGTGGGCCCGAGATGGCGCCATTCCCAGCGCTCCGTCACTGTTTTTGGTCAACCTCGTTCACGTCCACCGATTCACTTCCTGCTAGAATGTAAACACTAAATTATGACTACTCAAAAGGCAACCTCTCAAGTCGTTTCGATGCTACGACAGAGTGCCGTGATTCTCGGGGTATTTATACCTTCGCTGAATAGAAGGTGTCAACAGAGCAGGCACGGCTGGCAACCTGGGAGTTTTAGTGAAAATGTTTTTATTCGGAAAAGATGGGACGTCACCATATAAAACGAGTCCCGGCCACTTGGCTGGCGGGTTTGGTGGCGTCACAGAGCGTCAGAAAGCCTCTTAGCGCATTCAAGTGAGCTTTTCTGTCTTCAATTGTAGAAATAAGATGAAATCAAAAAAAAGGGAAATGATAGCGTCGAAGACTCGAAAGACACTAAACAGACAGAAGCGTCTCTTGTGCGTTTGATCGTCTGCACAGCAGCGGTTAGCGGCAGCGTCCTCATCGGGCGCCGTAGGGGAGGCAGCGGTGCAGAACCTTCTTGAAGAACTTCCTGAACTCAGTGTTGAAGACGGTGTAGATGATGGGGTTCAGGGCGCTGTTGACGTAGCCCAGCCACGTCACCACGCTCATCAGCGGCGCTGAGATGTGGCAGCCACGGCAGCGCGCCCGCATCGTGTGGAGCACGAAGAAGGGAGTCCAGCACAACAGGAAGGCACCTGAGGACGTAGAGAGTCACAGGCAAAGTTAAAGATTAAGGCAGATTATTTGTTTCTGAATGACGTAGCCACGAGCTAGCAGCGCCGTGGGGGTCATTTTGTGCGGAGTGTCTGAACTTCCCACGAAACACGACCTTCTGAAGGGGACCCTCTGGGGCTTTATCAGCACGCCGGTGCGTGTCTGACCCCGTCTTACACAATAATTGGATTGCAGATTAAGGAGATGCAGGATTAGCCATCATGTGCTAAAGGGAAGCACTTCTACGCAT
Organism: Fistularia tabacaria; assembly: GCA_901007705.1. NCBI lineage: Eukaryota > Metazoa > Chordata > Actinopteri > Syngnathiformes > Fistulariidae > Fistularia > Fistularia tabacaria. The sequence continues at coordinate 73,840 of CAAKHD010007604.1, forward strand.
TAGGCCTGACACTTGCTATTTATAGGTTGACCTTTTTTTAAGTGCTGCGGCGCCGGTGTCTTTGAACAGGCCTCAGAAGTGGCGCCAAGACAGTACAGTGCAGGCGCTCACCTGACAGGAGCGCCTGCTTCACCCAGTATGTAGTAGCGGTTTGCTGACGGTTCTTCTGTCCATCCTCCCAACATCACCGAGACAACTCCTCAACCGGTCAAAACAAAAATGTTCTTGGGCTGGCCTCTAACAACCAGAACCAGAACCAGGATGGTGGTGTCTTCTAAATCTGACTTAGAAGGGCCTTGTTGAAGATGACCATCCTTACGACCCAGTTACAGTGTAAGGACATTGTTCTAATGGCACCGTTAGTTGGAGCGTTAGTCAAGCGCCATGTCTCAGATCCTTCAAGCCCGAAGGAAGTGGACCGTGCTTGTTCAACAGAAGTCTGGACACTTAGGCCGCCATCGTGTCCGGCCACACTTGAAAGATGTCTTTACAGTACAAAGACATCATTCTGACGGCCCGTTAGCCGGAAAATTAGCTTGAACGGTAACATCTCAAATGCGTCTGGACAAACTAGATCCTGCTGCGTAAGCAAACAGTCTTGATTGTAGCGCGAAGGAAGCGGACCCTGCTTTGTAGAACCGGAGTCTGGACACTTTGGCTGCCATCATGTCTATCCACGCTTGAAAGATGTCTTTACAGTATAAAGACATAATTTTGATTGCATGTTAGCATAAGCGGCACGTCTGGAACCGTCAGGACGGACTAAATCCTGCACCGGGAGCAAGCGGTCTTGAGTGTAGCATGAAGTAAGCGGACCCGACTTGTAGAACCGGAGTCTGGACACTGTGTTTGTCCACAGACACCCCGGTCTGCTGTAGCTGACTCACCTACGACAACAGGAAGCACCTTCATGGCCTTCCTCTCCCGGCTGTTGATCTTGGCCGTCTTCCTCCGACGAGAGTCGGGGTTGAAGCGGATCTCGGCGAAGGTCACCGCGGGTATGGGCCCGTCCTTACGCTCCGGCGAGGGGAATGGCTGCTCCGGCGACTGGAGGCTAGTGGGCTCGTCCGGCGTGTCCGTGGGTTCCCGCTCGATGACGGGGGGCAGCAGCGGGGGCAACGAGGACAAGGGTGGCAGCGAGGCGGCGGCGGCCTCCTGGAGCTTACGGCAGGCCTGGATGCTGCTCCTCAGCTTGGCCTTGCGGTTCTCCTCCCAGCGGCGCAGGCCGCGGAACATCCCGCAGTACAGCAGCAGCATGACGGGACAGGGGATGAAGAAGGAGCACACGGACGAGTACAGGACGTAGTCGTCGTTTTCCAGCTTGCACTCGCGGGGGTCGCGACCCGGCACGTTGTTGATGCCCGCCATGATGGGCGAGGCCACGGCCAGCGCCAGGACCCAGGTGGCCGACAGCAGCGCCGCCTGCCGCAGGTCCACGTGCTTGCGGTTGTAGTTGAGGGGAATCAGCACGGCAATGAACCTGCAACACAGGACGGGTGGAGGGGGTTTAAACCATTCCGCCTTCTGCTGCTGTCGCCCGCTTTAGGACGCAGCGTGAATTAAATCACAAATTGGGGAAGCATTTAGTCCAACACAAAAAGAAGACATGGGGCCTTCATTCGGACTTTAAAACATGGCTCTCTTTCTTCCTCTAAAATACATTCTGACCTTCACAAGGAGCCCACACCCACCCCTCAGAAGTTCAGGCATCATCATCCACTTAAAACCATCTTCGCTGCTGCGTCTCATCACCATCCGTCCACGTTAGCCTCGCTACCCCCCCATCCCCCCGCACGTCCTCCTCCGCCCTAATTATATTTCCCAGAGTGTGTGCATCGGATTTGAGGAGCCCCCAGTCCACCCCAACATCCCTCATCATCAGCCGACGGTTGGGTTAATCTCATTGGGTGGGACTAACAAGCGCATACGGAGAGTGGCAGTTCATCAGGGCCGGGCGGCGTCCAGGGCGGAGGCTGCTAAACGGGGCTGTCCCTTCCGATTTGTCTCTAGTTCGTTTTTTTTTAAATTTTTTTTACGGGAAGCGGACCGGTGAAAGGTCTCCGCCGTCTGTCAGGTTGACAGGTTTACAGCAGGCCGGGCGCGTTCGTCTCCCATTCGTCAGCGCTTGGACAGCAGGGCGACCTTGACCTGTGACAGGATGACTGGTCGGAAAACGCGGCAGGCTCCAGATGCTGACCCCCAGAGTCCTACACCTCCACCTTTTTACTGCTGTAACACCTGCAGGAAACACCATCATCACCACATGGCGGCGGCGTCCTTGACAATCACGTTGTCCCGCTGCACGTCTGAGAGGCTCGGTTGTTTCTCCACACTGCGTCTTTCCATGGCTCGATTTCGAGAGGCGACAAGGAGAGGCTCAACTAACTCCAGTTGCTGCGACAACAAGCGCATTCTCTGACATCATGAAGAAAAAATAACTCTCCATGTTCTCCCCAGCCTGCATGGATTCCTTCCGGGTTCCTTTGCCTGGGTTCTCTCCAGGTTCTCCGTCTCCAGGTTCATTGATGGCTCTAAATTTTGTGTCGCTGTCAATGAGAGGATGAATGGTTGGATGTCTCGATATGATTGACAGCTGACTGGTCCAGATTAAACCCCGCTCCTCTTGGCTGAACGTCAGCTGGGATTGGCTCCGAGCCCCTCCCGCCCGACTGCAAGCAGGATACTGTGAATGTTTGTTTTTTTTTTTTTATTCAAAAGAAATATAAACGTCAAGATGTGTGTTCTGTCTGTTTGAATTCAGAATTCACAGTGAGTATACTGGGTTTTAGTGAAATCAACTTTACTGTGAGATGAACTTCAAATGACCTGTTGGTGATTTATTTTGCCGCCTCCCCGACGTTATCCTATTATTGTTGACACTCGGCTGATTTCTTGCTCATGTCAGAGATTTCTGTTTTCCTCCTCCGATACCTCCGGGACGTGTTTTTCTGACAAGTTTGATTTTTTTTTTTTTTTCTTAGTTTCTAAATTTCCAGGAAGTCATTATAATCCCCTCACGTTTTCCAGCAGCAGTAAATTACTTTTTACGCCGTGGATTCAACCTGAAGCCTGACATGTTCAGATCAGTGGGCGGTTCAGGTCAAAGGTCAGCTCATAACTCCTTTAGGGGGCGGCATCTGCCATATATGTGTGTGTGTGTGTGTGTGTGTGTGTTGGGGCATCACCTGTCAACGCTGATGGCGCAGAGGTTGAAGATAGAGGCGGTGCAGAGCATCACGTCCATGGTCATCAGGTAGTCACACACGCTGGTGCCGAGGGTCCAGACACCGTCCTGGAACTGAGACACGCAGCCAAACAGATTAATAACTGTAAGGGCGTCAGCGACCAATTGGCGCTCGGGAAAAATTTAGCTGTTTTCGATTCACTCAATTCAACTCAAGTCTTTGGAAATTAACACAAAATAAATGCTAAAGATGACTGAAAAGTATCAGAAAGTACTCAAAGGTCAAATTCAATTAAAATACTAGCTGAAAATGACCGCGAAATATTAATAAAGAACAGCAATTTAAACAATGGGAGTAATCTAGAAATGATAAAATTTTGAATATGCTTCTTTAAAATCTCTTTAAATCAGAAAAAAAGGGACTAGGGAAGTACAAGTAAATGGGGGGAGGCGAGAGTTTCAAGTTTTAAACAATTTATTTTACATATGTGAATATGTACAAATTTCTATGATTAATTCTGTGTGTGGAGCAAATATTCCTCATTCGTCGAAATGCAAAATAATGTTTTTATTTTGTGGTATTTGCATGGAAAGTGTATATTCATGTATGTCCCATTTACACCACATTTCACACAAAAATACATTAACGGTGAGTAGAACCCGATCAGTTTAATTTGCTTATTTTCTATTAAAACAAAGAACTGGAATGCATGACTGAAATAGGAGGATAAAGGACAAACAAGGTCTCGGGCCACTGTTCGGGACCGCTTGCATTGTTTTCCTAAAATAAAAACATGGCGGGGCCTCCTGAGTGACCTATGACCCCTGGACCTGAGCCCAACCTCAGGGCAGCGGGGGGGAACAGACACCATTTGTTGTGTGTCCGTGGTGCGTCAAACGACAAACAAACCGGGTTGAGCTTTGTCAGCCGTCCAGAATTCTCTGTGGTTTCAACTGTATTATTTTCCAAATTAAAACAGAAGAGGCTCCTCAGTGTGTGGACGAAACTCAACCTTTCATAATAAGAGCATTTTTCATTCCGGTACAATGTACACTAATCTCTTCTTTTCCTCCCTCATCTTTTTTCCCCCTATAGTTTTTTTTATGATAATGGTGTGAGACCTTTTTGGCGCCTACTGCTGCTAAAGAGTGAGAACGAGGCTGCATTTTCATCGCTGAGGTCAGCTTGAGTTCACAGTGGGAGTTTAATGAGACAATTCACCCACCCCCATTTTATCTTGTAACCCAGTTTCAACAAGCAGCAGACCAATCATCATCAGGCCAAAAACTTGTGCATAATTATATTTAATAATCCATCAATCTCCAAGCCATAACTGAATTTATTTTTTGTTTTCACCGGATAGTAATATATCATCTTTTCACATCATATGTTCTGGGTGAAACTGGTAGAATGACCTAGGGATGCAGGGACATCAGGTTTACTAATAATCGTAACACGCTAATTCAGAGCTAACTCTTTAGCCAAGTGTGTAAGCTGACTATAGTTGCATGTTAATGCTCTGTCTCCTTGAGTGGACGGGAGCGATTTAAACTAAATACTACAACATACTAGCAACAACTGACAATAAATGTCTAATCTGTCAAAGAACAGGTATTCATGTCAAACAATTAGGTGTGGCTAGGTGTTTGAGCTAACTGTTATATCATGGTTCACCACATAAAAGCGATCTGTAGCAGCATGCTAATACACAGAAGGCGTTAACTGAAGCCATCTATTAATTTTAAGAAAACTTTTATAGCGCACTAAAGTGCAGCTTTACAAGAGGTTGAGACATATTTAAGCTAACTATGGTAGCATGCTAGCGTGCCACAGATAGCAAGCGAAGTCCGGAGACGTTGCCATGCAGAGGTTAGCTAACTTGACGGCTGTTGGAACGCGCTTACCCGGCCAGCGTGTGAAAGAGAATCCGGTGGACACCGCAAAACTCTTGTAATTTTTTTTTTTTTTTATTATTGTCATTTTTAGGCCGTTGGGACTCTCGAAAATTCACCCCGGTAAGTTTCACCCCCCAGATCAGCGCCGCTGCCCGCGCTAGCCTCGGCTCTAGTTCACCCACATGAACTTTGTGTTAGCATTAGCCTCGTTTACGTTTCTTTTTGTTTGTCAGAAAGGGGGTTTCCCGCAAGACTCCCCTTTCCACGACATTTACCTGTTTTAAACAATAACTAACATCACATGGAACGACAAGCTCGTTTAAAATGGGTCACAAGTTAAACATATCGCGTTCGTACTGGTATAGTTGAGGTTTTGACGTCACAGACAATCAGGAAGTTGCGACAAGCGCCGATGAGTTAATGCATCATAACTGCGTGAGGAAAGACTCATAATTCGGAGGTTATTTATTTTGATTTGTCTCGGATAGCAACTTATAATGGACAAAAAACACGATTATCCATGTCGATTTCAAACTCGAAGTTGCGAAACCGGCCGAGCCTCGTTTTCTCGTTTTCCTGTGCGCCTTTTCCACGTCTTTCCACGTTTCCGGTCTCACCTCGGAGTAGACGAAGAGCGGCAGCACCAGCACGGCGAGCATCAGGTCCGCCGCCGCCAGGCTGACGATGAAGTAGTTGGTGGTTGTCTTGAGAGCCTTCTCGGTGAAGACGCTCAGACACACCAGCAGGTTCCCGCCTACGATGCCGACGATCAGCGGGACCCCGAACACCAGCGCGGCCGGGCTGTGGCCCCCCGCCGCCGCCGCCGCCGGCGCCGGCGCCTGCGCCACCGCGCTCCCGTTGTCCGACATCTTCCCCCCAGCGTTCTCCCCGGGAGACTCTCATGAAGGCCCGGCCGGGCTCCGCTCACCGGAGGGCCGCCGCATCACCGAACCGGATCCGGGGGTCGGGGGCTGGGCGTGAAGGTGGGCGGACGGGCGGGTGGGTGCCTCCGGCGGCCGGTGCGCTCCGGACGCGTCAAAGTGGACAGACCCGCGCCGGACGTTGACGCTTGTCAGCGAAGTTGCGCCGGCAAAATTATCATTTTTTTCTTTTCTTTTGAATGAAAAGAAAACAAACCAAAACAAATTAAATCCAAAGTGGAGTCCGCTTCCGAGCCGTGACGGCGGCGTGCGTGTGTGTGTGTGCGCGCGCGGAGATGAGCGAGCGCGTGCCTCCGCCGGATTGCACCTGCAGCCGCGCGAGCGACCGAGTCAGCCAATTAGAGCCGCTTATCGGCCCGCGTGCAGCTCCGCCTGCGGGCTTGCGCGCGTGTGAGAGAGAGAGATAAACGGATAGTGAGAGAGAGAGCGAGAGAGCGAGAGAGAGGCGCGCCCGCTGTCCTGCACTGAGATTAACGAAGGCCGTGAACGCATCACTGCCAGAAAAACAATGAAGTCATAGGGGGGGAGTGCATTTTACACAAATAAAACATTGACCAGACGTGTGAATAGTTGCACGTCTCCATGTGACGTATGAGAGAGATAGATAGATATCTATAGAGAGAGAGAGAGAGAGATTGGCCCTGCAAGACCGTCGTCAGCTGTCCTGCACTGAGATTAACGAAGGCCGTGAACGCATCACTGCCAGAAAAACAATGAAGTCATGGGGGGGGGGAGTGCATTTTACACAAATAAAACATTGACCATTCACTCTCACATAGAGACATACAACTATTCACACGTCTGAATAGTTGTATGTCTGTATGTGAGAGTGTCTATATGATGTGTCAATGAGTGAATAAATAGTTAAATGTCTATGTGATCCTTGGTTTGGTTCAGTCAAGAGGACCTCTCTGTGTGGAGTTTGCGGGTCTTCTCCCCGTGTCTGCATGGGTTTCCTCCAGGTTCTCTGGTTTCCTCCCACAGTCCAAAAACATGCAGAAGGTTAATTTGAAAAAAATGCCCGGAAGGAGTGAATGAGTGAATGGTTGTCTGTCTATATGTGTGGCCCTTCGATTGACTGGCGACCAGTCAAGGGTGTACCCCGCCACTCGCCCGATGACAGCTGGCATCGGCTCCAGCATCCCCCCCGACCCTGAGTGCAGGATAAACGGCAAAGGAGGATGGATGGATGTTTATATGATGTGTGAATGAGAGGGTGAATGGTATTTTGTCACTACATGTGGCCCTTTGATCGACTGGCCCATGGTGAACCGCGCTTGTCACCCAAAGAGAACTGGGAATTCCAGCAACCCCGAGTGCAGGATAAACGGTTCAGTTGAATGAACGAAAACATTAAAATATTGGACTGAAACGGTACCAATGACCCGAATAACAGACTTATTCAAGTATGAAGTACTGTTGTTGTTGTTTTAAGTACACAAAGCGGAGATGTCTCTCTCTACGCCCAAAAGTATATGGGAAAAGAAAATGAAATGTAGATTTTTCTAAACACTGCAAAACCCATCTTTTAATCCTTAGGTCCTTGGAGCTCCTTGAATTCCAGGGGGAAAGTTTGAAGTTAAAGAGGTTGTTTCAACTACAAGTGTCTCCATCCAAACTCCAACAGCAAATACAAATAAATACAAATAAAATAGAAACGGACGATTACAGATTTTAAACTGCTTTCAAATGTGGATTCAAATTATAAAATACCATTTTTTTTTTCAAATTCTTTTCTCATGTAATTAAAGATATTGTTCAGGCTGTGCAGTAAACGTATATCGAAGGAAAGATCCAGACATACTTCCTTCTTCTCCTTTGACTGCTCCCTTCAGGGGTCACCTGCCCCCATCTAAACCTGTCCTTGCATCGTCCCCTTTCACACCAACTAACTTCTTGTCCTCTCTCCCTCCATCCACAAACCTGCTCTCTGGTCTTTCTCCAGACCTCCTACCCCTAAGTTCCAACCCGCTGTGGGCCGATCAATTGGCGATCAATTCAACTTATCAATCGACCCGAGTTCCGAAGGTTCGTAAGGACCAGCGAGGACACGGATGACGGTCTGGTGATCAGGGTCCATTTTTTTTCTAAATCGAACACGATCTCTCTCTCTCAGCAATAGTGTTCATAAATGTTTAAACAGACACTTTCATAAACATCCCCTCCAGATTCACAGCAAAAAAATCAGCTACAAATGTATTCCCCTCCCCCCCAAAATTACTTCACAATTCTCACTACATTTTAAAAAAATGGGCAAAATTACAATTTATTTTGAATATTTTACTTTTGTTCCACCTACTTTTTGGAGAACAACAGCACAGCTGGGAGTTCACAGCAGCTGTGTTTATTGAAGAGAGTAAAAGTCCAGGCTTCCATCAAGAATTGTTGGCTCAAACTAACCTTAGATTTGTGAGATTTGATAAATGAATATATTTCTTAAAAAAAGTCTTTTTTAACAGAGTTGACGAAACATTCTTAAATGTTTTTAGTCGAAAATGAACATTTTTCTTGATAAAAAAAAGTCTGGTTGGTTGCCATGGTGATGCCTGTAAACTCCTCTGTTGAGGAAAAAAAGGGGGATGTTCATTGTAGCAAAGTGAAGATGATTGTCTTCCCTCTGGCAACTTGAAACTAAAAATAAAGTCCAGGGAACATGAGTGGATAAAAAATATATATATATGTATAACATTAATATACAAGGACAATAATTTCTCACCAATAGAAAATAATTAATTAAATTATTTTTTAATGTTAATTATTATTTTTATTATTAATTAATGTTAATGAAATGCGTAAACGATGAGTACCTGTATCGAGATCATCACTTTCAAAATGTTGGAATTAAAAAATATGTATATTCATATATATTTTATTATATTAAATGTGAAAGTATTAGATCAAAAAGTGATTGGGGAAATTGGCAGATATAAAACTCAAAAGTATATCAGATTAAATGTGCAAACAAATTTCGTGTATCGTGTATTTTGATAAGTGTGAAAGGATAGGGTGAGTGATTGTATGTCTCCATATGGGTCCCTGTGATTGGTCTTGAGCAGGGGTCGGCAACCTTGACAACTCAAAGAGCCATTTAGACCCGTTTCCACACAATAAAGAAAACACAGGGAGCCACACAACCCTCTTGAAATTTAAAATGAATTAACACGGCATATCGTTCTGTTTTTTTGCCTTTATGTTATGTACAAGCAAAATGTGTTGATTTTTTTTTAAACCAATGAACAACTGCAGAGAAAATGAAATTATATTTCTGCATGCAACAAAAAATTTTGAACTCCGAAAAAAATAAGTTGGGTTGAAGGTCACCTTCAAGTAAAATACTTGAATCCTTCTTGTATTTCTGAAAAATAGCCGAACTTAAATTATTCACCGGCAGCAAACCAAAAATGGTGTCCTCTGTGTGCTGTCATCCTTTTTCAGGCACGTGCAGTCAGCTGTCAACGTGAATAATAAAAAGTCTATTTGACAAAACAATGGAAAAATAATATGCAATTAAAGTAATTATCACACTTGGTTAATATGATTTCTGCACCTGAGCCTCTGCATATCAAGGCTGTATGCCATCGCCTTCATCTTCCCACTGGTAAGCTGTCATCTGTGAAGCGTGCGCCATGTTTGCTTTTAATAAAGTTCATGTGGGAGAACACCTGCTCACATACATATGTAGATCTGAAGATCGACAGGACTCCAAGTGCATACCTTTTCATGTGAACATAAACGTCGGGGATAACGTTCCAAGTTTCGAAATCAAGTCTGTCCGATTTGTCCGCTTATTAGGAGCGACAAAAATATTTTAACACGTTTTATTTAGATGTTACAAGATCGCCATAATCTCCTAGTTTAAAATGACATTTTAAAAACGAACAAACTAAAATAAGATACTTTTTAAATACTCGTTAATTATTTTCAAAAGCCACAGGGGGACGCATCAGAGGGATCAGAGGGCCAAGGGTTGCCGACCCCTGGTCTAGGGCTAACCCAGGCTCTCACCCAATAACAGCTGGGATTGGCTAATGAATGAATGAACAAATTAATGAATGGTTTGAAATTTTTAACGAGATATGAAGTAGGGTTTATGGAGTGTTCATGCAGTCAGTCCAGTTCAATAAACACGCTGAATTAATTTTATATTTTATATTATTAGAATGAAGAATTACATAACAATAAAATGCCCCGAAGGAACAACACTGAATCAATAAAAAAGAATTACAACAAATGGGAAAAAAATGAAAAAATCTAAAAGGAAATATAAACATTTAACATATATATATATATATATAACAAACATATATAGGATAAAATACAGTAATAAATAAATGAGTTCGTTTTCGTTTTAGGGTTTCCTCAGGACATCAGAGCTCAGCTGTTCCCTTCGGACGTCAGACTGAACATCTGAACGACAATCTGCCTTTCGGTACACACACACACAAACACACACATATACATATATACACACACAGGCTTCGGCGTACTTAGAAAATGTGAGGTTGTTTCATCACAGTTTCCAACATTATTAAAAAAAACACCCCATTTAAACTCAAGTCATGCATCACAGACAAGCACAAGTCGCCCCCTAGCGGCCGAAGCCGGGAGCGCACGTAGGAAGTTCCATCTCCAAAAGTAACGAGGCAGACGGAGTGCATAGGTCTGGTGATGCCTGGGGCAAATCTTGATTGTTTGTCCCAAAGACTCAAATATACAGAGAAATATTAGGGGAAAGGAACATATTTCTGAATATATAAACACGGATGAAACGTGAAATATCTTTTCCCTTCAGGGTCGCCACAGCGAATCAGCCTTCTCCATCTAACCCTATTTTCTGTATCCTCATCTCTCACGCCAACTACCTTCATATCCTCTCACACTACGTCCATCCCAATATTCAAACAATAATAAAATCTCTCATCATATCTTAGTTTTTACAAAATTGTAAAAAAAAACAACAACTTTTCACTCATCGGCTGCCATTGTTTTTTACATCGCAACGCTGTCTGGGTAGTGACGTCACAAGGTTGCACTGGGCTCGGTCCCGTTCATTTTACCGTACGGTGCACAAACATGTTGTCTGTGCAACCCTTCCCATTCGAACCAGAGAGAGACGTGAGCGAAGAGGATAAGGCTGAAGACAAAAGTCCAAATTAGGTTCAAAATGAAGACGCATAAAGACGCGAAGAGGCAAGAGTCGGAAGGGGTCGCTGGTGTGCGAGCGGCAAACTGCGTTGCTATGCTAACAGAGAGAGTGTCATCGGCTGTACACTGTAGACTTAGGGACTGCTGTGCTGACTGAACAGGTGACTCGTTGTCAAGGTTCCCCCGTGATCGTGGCGGTGTCCACTCTTCTGTCATCAGATGCTACTTCTGTAGTCGCGGGTTGTTCACATCCTCGCAGGAGAACGTCCAGCGTCTCCTGACTTTTCAATTTCTTTGAGCGGGCCTCACGAGAACCCTTTGTATGCTTGTGGAAGAAAACTTTGGCCACAATGCTTGGCTTTGGTAACCTTTTAAAAATAGCAGCACCCGTGAGCTCTTTCAGCAGCTTCACTCGGCTAAATGCATCACCATCAAGACAGAAATATCAAGAACACCGCCGCGGATCTTTAGGAGGTTGTGTACATCCACAAGCAATTTTCCCACTCCTTTCTCATCCCTTGGAAAGCTGTGTAGACCAGCATCACTCCCTTTGTTTCCTTGGACTGGAAATTGCACCCAAATGTGGAGTTATTACTGTAGAAACCATACTGAGCCAAAGTTAACACAAGCAACCTGTATACATGATCAAGCCAGCATGCACTATGCTAGTAATATAATGGCTGCGCATGCTGGCTTTAATATGTGTTATAAATTGCGTTTGTTAAAGAAAAAACATTTTTTCTTGCATACATTCGACAACAGGCATGGGTCAACTACAGCCTGCACGCTATTTAATCTGACCCGCCAAAACTGAAATTTTATTATAATTAAACCTAACTAATTTTACCTTTTCCCTGAAATATATGCGTTTTTCAGAGAATACAACATCATCTTTAACTATGCTTGTGAGCAGTCAACGCAAGGATGGATAGCTGCAGCACAGAGGTTGATGGCTAATTTCCACAGACAAACCACAATTCAAGAGTCAAGTACCAATGTAATGGTTGGGGTACGGACCAATTGCAAAACCACGACTCCACGCCAACAGAGAAAGACTTCAAAGACTTTCGTGAGGCTCTGGCAGTTTGTAACAGCAGAATGCAGATGAAGCAGGGAAATCAGAGACAGGTACCGGGAAGACGGGCAAGTGAACGCGGGGTCCCTGAGGTCCAGCGGAAGTGTGTGAAGTCTGAAAAGGGAGCACGGGGCTCCCGAAGGCCGACGAGAGAGCGCAAAGCCCGGCGACAGAGCACAAAGCCTGGTTAGGGAGCGTGAAGCCCGGCGAGGTAGCGCGGGGACAGACAAGGTCGATTCCAGGAGGTCTCTCACAGAAGACAAAAGGTGGAAGGGAAAGAAGACAACCTGGGACTGGAGGCGACGCTTTTAGGTCCGCACTGATTGCCTGCCATGCGTGGCAGCTTTCCTGATGGACAAAATCAAATGATGAGGCAGAACCACCGGAAGAAGCACTGAGAACCATGCTAACCACTGTTCCCACAAAGTTGGGAGCATCGAGTTGTCCAAAATGTCATGCTATGCTGAAGCGATACCAAGAATCCGCATTTGGACATTTTGGACCATTCCATGCTCCCAACTGTGTGGGAACCGTTTGGAGCTGGCCCCTTCCTTTTCCAACATGACTGTGCACCACTGCACAAAGCAAGGCCCATAAAGACATGGATGACAGAGTCTGGTGTGGATGAACTTGACTGACCTCAACCCGATAGAACACCTTTGGGATGAATTAGAGCGGAGACTGAGAGCCTGGCCTTCTCGTCCAACATCAGTGTGTGACCTCACAAATGCGCTTCTGGAAGAATGCAAAAATTCCCATAAACACACTCCTGTATCTTGTGGACAAGATAACTTCCAGAAGAGTTGAAGCTGTTCTAGCAGCAAAGGGTGGTCCGACGTCATATCGAACCCTGTGGATTAGGAATGGGATGAAGATCCGCAACTCTTTTCCCACTGAAACTGAATGTGACTTTCCCCACCTTGTTATTAAATCAATGCATTTTGGAAAACAACTTGTACAATGAGCCTTGCATATTCATAATTAGCTAAAAGGCCGAATTACTTCATGTAATTGCTTTTACGATGACTTCTATTCTATCTATGTCATTCATATTAGTTTACACAAACACTCCATCCATCTGTTCCTTGCCCGGCCCCTCTGTCAAATTTTAGAAACCTTTGTGGCCCCTGAGTCAAAAAGTTTTCCCACCCCTGTTCTTGTATGAGACAAACATTCAAGCACATTTACGCCAGTTGGTCCTCCCATGCAGGTTCCCTTTAAATATCATCAAAAACCCTATGAAAAAAACATAGCTGCACCTGTTCTAGTGCTTTTCACTGACCTGAGTAGGTAAAAGTACTAACCGAGATGCACAAAAAGCTGAAGAAAAGGTAAGCTGTGACTCTAGGAAAGGCATCACAGCTAAAATTTTCTCCTTTTCTTCTCATTGAATGCCCCCATCCAATGGATCTTGGAATCCCCTGAGAAATGAGCCAAGTCTTCTTCTTCTCCTTCTTCTTTTCCTTTCGGCTTTTCCATTTTCAAGGGTCGCCACAGCGTAGTAGCCAAGTAATGAGTTAAAAAACAAGCAATCATCAGCAGAAAAAAGCTGAAAATAACAAATCAGGCTTCAAAGATGGTCAATAAATCCCTGAAAAATTTTCCATTGAATAACAAGGTGTTCAAAGATCAAGATATCAAAATATCAGGGATGATTGTGCGGTAATTCTTATTTCAGTATTTTCTGTAAAACTAAAGTGCAGAGTCGACACGGAGACAAATAACATCCTGAGTATCCTGATACTCATTTCAGCCAAAGTGACAGGGTACATGTACACATATTTACAGTTTCCTCTATTTACAGAAATAAATGAAAAGAGGGCTACCAGATGATCAGCCTTGGCAGCTTGGAGGCCGGCAGCGTGTCCAGACAGTCCACGGCCCACTGCAGCTCCTCCATCACGTCGATCACCGCCGGCGTCGGCGTCAGATCTATGTGCAGGGGCCCGCTGGGCGGCACCGATGCCACGGACGGGGCGGGGCTAACACCGGATACCTGCGGCAGGTTAACGATGTTGCATATGATGTCCGACACGGACCGCAGGGAGTCGGCCGACGTCGACCGGGAGTTCTGCCCGGTTGTCTGCGCAGGGGGAGCCGCCGTCAGGTCCGAGGGGGTGGGACTAACGTCGGAGAATTCAATCACTTCGCAGACAGACCGCAGAGAGTCGGCGAGGATGTCGCGCGTCTCCACCTCCTCGCATGACTTCTTGTCCTGCTCGCCCTCGCCTTCACTTTCTGAAATGCAGTCGCGCAAACACACTGTAGAAGACACCAGTCTCCCTTATCACGTGTCGCGTTCAAAGTCACGCCGTGAATTTCGAACTTTAGTTGTACAATCAAAAATTGGACAATCAAAAAACAAACAAAAAAAAAGTTCCCAAAAAAAGATGAATTCAATCCACCGATGGCAGGCGCCCCGTCTTTTCATGAGTGTAATACACCTTTTGGTCACTAGATGGTGCTGTTGTAAAAAGGGGATGGTTAAAATAGTAATAATAATACATTTTTACTTACTCTTGACACTCAAGTGTCCTGTTGTTTTTTAAATTAAAACAAACAAATAAACAAAGGTACGGAAGAAGAGGAGGATATGGGGAGGAAATAAATAGAAAAATCGGAAAAAGAGGCCAGTTCAAATTTTGAATTGGCCTGCAAACAAGCCTCTGTGCACGAACACAACTTACTGGTTTCCGCGTTGAGGTGTTTTAACGTAGCGGCACTCGTGCGTGCCACTCCGTGTCGTTTACAACATTCATCCTCGTGTTCTCCTGTTATCATGCTTTTTTCCACTTTTTTCAGTAAGCTAGCCCTCTTTATGGCTCCAAAAAAAATCAAAAAGTGCTAGTGCTAGCAGTGTTAAGAAGAAGTTGAAAATTACAGTCAATCTGAAGAAGGAAATAACAAGTAAATGTGAGAGTGGTGTTCGTGTTACAGATCTCACCGAACACTACGACACAGCTCAGACAACCATCTGTACAATCCTGAAGAACAAAGATGCGCTAAAGATGGCTGATGTGGCCAAAGGCGCGACTATGTTAACGAAGTAGTCTCAAGTCTTTGAAGATGTAGAAAAATGATTTTTAACTTGGATTGATGGAAGACAGCTAGCTGGAGATAGCGTTAGCAAGGGTCTCATTTGCGAGAAAGCTTTAATTTTGCTTATATAACGAAGGAAACGGCAAGTAAAAGTGCTGGCAAGAAGAGAAAACAGCAGAAACACTGGAATTATTAAGGTTATGTTTAATTCCTTTCTGTATTTCTACCATAAAAAACATAAGTTTCAAAAGAGTACAGTGTGTTTTTAGGTGCTGGAGAACGGATCAACAGGATTTATATTGATTTCAACGGGAAAAATTGATTCGGTCAGCGAGGTTCTTCACCAGTTCCTACACAAATTTGTTTTCAGGGAGGGCGAAGGTCCTACCTGCAGCTTTGTGATTCGTCCTCCTCTTCTTGACTGAAGTAGTTCCACCCTGAGGACAAACACAGATATATTTTGGCACTCTGTGTGTTTGTGTTTTAGTGGACAGTGTTTGAGTGTGTTTAGGCAGATACATGACGAGTGTGTGCGGACTCACGTATTTGTAATTGGGCCTCCAGTTGGGGTACAGCTCGCTGTGGCGCCGGCGCTCATTATGAGCCAGTTCGAAATACTTGGCCTGCTCCTCGTGAGACATGGACGACCACTGAGGAAGAGAAGGGTGACGGCGTGTCAGCATCACTACTGCCGATAAATCAATATCAACCATCACTCATATTTTTTTCATACACTAAGTTATCGATTTTATCACTTCTCACCTGTGCTTCCCAAACCAGAAAATAAAAATTAAAAAAATGCTCGTTTGCCTCTATATGACGTGTAAATGGGAGGGTGAATGGTTGTGGAAACGTCGTGTGAAAGATTGACTAAATGTTCTAATATCTATATGATGTATGAATTAAATAGTGAGTCTTCGTACATCTACTCAGGGGTGTCGAACTCCACAGCGGGCCAAAATTCAAAACTGGGACAAAGTCACGGACCAACATTGATATTTACTGAAAAAAAAATCTTCCACCATATATAACAATGAACCTTGGACCCAAACAAGATTTGCTTAAAAACTGAATATGGAACAAGCAAAGCTTAATACTATATACAATACTATATATACAATAAATAACTTAATATTGCATACACGCAAAATCAAAATTCAAACACATCAATGCATTCCTTTCTTAAATAAAAAATAAATAAAAAAGCGTTTTATTTCCAGCCTTCTAAATTAAATATCAACAGTGACCTTTTTTATGCAGGCTAACAATAAAAGCAAAAAAAAATTACAATAATAAACCAATTAACTAATAATAATAATATCCTTCAATGAATGTGAAACCATTCAAGCCCATGTCTAGGAATGGCAAGAAAAAGTGCATGAAGAAAATTATAATTATCGCTCAGTCTTCAACAGAGGAGAGGGCGTTTTGCATTAGCGGTACATGCACTGTAGTCTATAATACCAGCGGGCCAGCTCTAATAGTCATTTGGTATGTCTTCGCGGGCCAAATATAATTACGGGCCAGAGTTTGATACCTATGATCTCTATAATGAACGACAGAGTGAATTCTATGTTTCTATACGACATGTGAATGAGAGGGTGAATGGTTGTACAGAAGCTCCTCGTTTATCGCGGGATTTGTGTGCCAGAACCAGCGACGATTCATGAAAATCCGCGAAATACCATATCATTATTTTATTGTTCATATACATTCTAAAGCTGCATCACGCTCCCCACACTCCTCTTAAGCTTTCCCATACTCTTATAAAGACTTCTTATACTAAACAAGTAGAGATCACCATATGCGCTAGAGAGTCAGGGGATGATGCTAACGTCTCTGAGCCAATCAGAGCCGAGGATACAGAACACCGCGCTCTGGTCGGTCGCCACCCCAGAAAATGCTTATTTAACCTTAAAAATAATTGAAATAATAGATATATAAAAATACATTGATACTGCAAAAACCCGTGATCGAGCGAAAAATCAGATTGAGAATCTGGATTTTTAATCTGCGGTACAATCTTATATTGTGGATGTATAATGTGTATATTTTTCGCTGTACCACTGGGGGGGGTTACGATTTTGCAGTGAGACCGCGAAAAGTGAAATAGTGAGGGATTACTGTAACGACTAAAATGAAATATTGCAATTTTGCAAGATTACACTTTGCAATATTGACTAAACTGAAAATTATACAATAAACATGTAAAAATATATCCACGGTTTATCCCTGAAATACAATTGTATCGTGGATTAAAAATAAGATTTTTTTTTTAACTTATCGTGGATTGATCCGGGTTTTAAATTCACAAATAAAAATGTGCAAATCCCGACATCATCTCTTTCCCAGTAGTTCCGGGTCTTGACCCCTTTGCTTAATTTCACACCTGTGCATCCTGCACAGGGACTGTACTCCGTGCCAGAAGGTGGCGGTAGAGCGAGCGGCATCCTTTAATCAACAGAAGAACTCTTTTATAACACCACTCATTTTTTCCAAAGAAAAAAACATTTTCTACCGCAGTTGCTCCAAATTTAAGGAATTTGGGTGTATACCCGCTGCGGATTGGCTAATGGCTAATTGTGAGAGCCCATGTGTCGGTAAAGGCTCGGTCAGTCGGACCCCGGATGACCTGCCCCTTTATGTATCCTTTACGTATCATTGGACATTAGGGCCCTCGGCCAACGGGACTTTTCGCTTTTCAGTCTGAGACGAGAAGCGAAGCTCGTTGCTAAATGCTTTTTAATGTATCGCGGATTAAAAATCTAGATTCAATCCAGCATACAATAAAAAATTGGGATTACTCACCTCATGATGTTTTTTGGGGTATATATTAGTGACCTAGCTAATTTGGTGTTTGCGTCTCTGTGTTGAAGTAATTTGATCTCAAATCTAAGATTAGGCCTGTTAGCATGGCATCGGGAGAGCGCGCTCACCCGCCTCCCCAGGATGGCGCTCAGGGTGGCGCTGTTCCGGATGTTCAGCTCCGATGCCACCTTCTGCTTCTGTTCCTTCATGAACAGCATGAAGGCGTTGATGGGCTTCTTGATGTACGGCGCCTCCTGCTGTCCATCTTGCTTCCTCCTCTTACTGAAAAACATCCAGACGCTACTACTTTTTGCCAAGATCGATACCAGTTTTTTTTTTTTTTTAAATTTCTTATAAATTCTTAGAATTGGTTTAAAAGTGAACTGAAGACGTGACATCTCTGTTGTTTCATTATCCCCCGATTTTGTTTTTCAAGGCAGCAGAGTGGACTCACTTCGTCGAAGGTGGTGTAGCAGTCGTGGGCGGAGTCTCAATGTGATAGATCGAGGAGCCATTCCTCCCAAACACAGACAAAAAATGGTTTTAAGTGATTCAACCGGCCAGGTAACAAATATGTTTTATACTATACTGGGCTCATTTCTTTTTCTAGTTTTTTTATAAGATAATAGGACGGGGAAGACTGACTTTGCGGGTGAGGGAGGCGCCGGTGTGGGCGGAGTCGTGATTTGATAAAGGACAGATCCATTCCTGTGGAGACAAAACAAAAAAAGGGGATACTTTTCCAGATTTAAAATGGGACCGATTAAATTCTCTACCTGACTGATTCAATTCTCTACCTTCCCGCTGGACAGCGAACGCACCATTTTGTGCTTTTTATTCGCCGTAACCTCAGATTGTAAGATAATATGGAGGTACCATTTTAGCTGAAGCCGTTTACAATACAGCTGAATGAACAGCTAGTTGAGCTGAATGAGTCGGACAAAATAAATAGTTTAATTTTCTTTAAATAAAAAAGTTACAAATGCTAAGGTCGCCTCTGAAAGGCCCCATCGCTCCCTGTATTAGCTGTAGCATCGTCATATTTTTCATGTTGACACCAGTCCATCGCAGTCTCCATTTTACCAGCTTTTGTATCATTGCCAAGCATTCAAAATTACTGATGTTTCCATCCCAAACACCTGCCTGTGAGAGCTAACGTGTGGCAAACGTGGACATTTTGTGCCTGAAGGTTAGTTCCGGACAACTTACGAGGAAGGTTGAGGCGGAGCAGCAGAGGCGGATGGAGGTGTGACTTGAAAAATCACCGGTCCGTTTCTAGAGGTAAAACAAGAGATTTATTTATTTACTACAGTCTCGATGTAACCCTATTTGAATAAAAACAGCCGGTTTCCCGGAAGCAAAATAAAAAGGAGACTGAAAAATGAAAAGGCCAACTGGCCAAGGGCCCGAATGTCCAATTTTGCGAGGACTGAAAAAGGAGCAGCTCATCCAGGGTTCGCAGGGCTTTACGCACCTGCTCACCATGGTTGAAAGGACCGCCAGGTGGCTGGAGCTGGTCCTGCTATCCTCCATGTCGGCCGCGGACGTCTTGGGCTTTTCTTTCTTCTTGGGTCAACCGTTTTGGCACACCGTCCGACATTACCTCGGACAGGGGTCCACAGCCTGTCTTAGCGCTCTGGTCGGCACTGGCAGGGTCTTTGGGGACGACGGTGCACCGCACGACGGCGTACCCTCCTCAGGCCAATGACCTATGCGAGTGTTTCCACTGGCCCCTCAAGGCAGTGTTGTAGGCTGCGCTCTCAGATGACAACTGGGTGGCCCGTTTGCCGTGCGTCATGCTTGGGCTGCAGTCAGCCCTGAGGGATGACCTCGACGCCTCATCGCCGAGCTGGTTCTTGGTCAGCCACGGTCAGTCCCAGGCGAATTTCTGCCGGAGAGGTCCGTTCCCCCATGCCGTCCGTTCATGGATCTTTTCGCGCGCCACGGCCCGCCTCTTCCAGGCCCCGTCCACCATTGTTTTCCGTGTTCTTTCGTGCCTGCATAGTTCATGTCGACTAGTTTTGTGTTTGTCCAGCATGACGCTCATTGTTCGCCTCTGCAGCCCCCATCCGATGTGCCGTTCCGTGCACTGGAGGTGGGCGTTAAGAGTTATGTTTTGGACATGCGCGGGCGCAAGGAGCTTGTTATGCAGGATCAGTTGAAGCCAGCACACTGGGTGGCAAGTGAAGTTGTTTCTCCCCTCCAGGTTCGCCGTGGTCACCCTCCGTCTAGGACTTCAGCAGCACCTCCGTAGGTCCAGTGTCCGCTGCCTCCTGCCGTCATGACTGAAGGCTAACGCAGCTGTTTTGGCAGATTGATCAGGCCTCCCATGAGGGACGAGTTGTCGCCCGGAGTCCCTTCTGGGTGTTCGGGGGGAGGGGGGGGGGGGCTGTGTGGCCGACACTAAGGGGCATGACCTCTCACCCTGGGACTCAGGGCTGAGGGGCGTGGTTAAACCCTGTATATATGGGCGTTCCCGAATGTTCTGTGTGTTAATTGTTTTGGTGGGCGTGCCTGGTTTAAAATTAAAAACTCCTCCACGACTCCGCCGTCGTTTCCTCGTCCACACACCTCAATGTGACCCTTATAATTTCTTACTAGCATTATTATTATTTTCATTTATTTACTTATTTAGAACATTTTGTTGTCAGGGTATTTATATTGTATTTCAGATTATTTTTGTACTTATTTGTAACTTGTTAAGCATGTAAATTGAGTTATATGTTATCTTTATAATGATAGACAATGGCAAAAATAATGCAATTTAATTTCTTCTGTAAGCATTTGTAGCATTGTTAAACAAGTCATCAAACATGATTTTTTCATTGGCTTTTATTATTATCTCTTAATTTGTTATTATTTTTGGCACCATCCATTGGTTGTAATGAGTGAATGGGGTGTGTGTTTCTTTTGCGTATTCTATATTAAACTTTATTATTTCTTTTTATCCATTCATTATCTATAGCGCTACTTACTCACAGTATTTGGGGTTTTTGGATCAGGATCTGAGCAGATTAGGTGCCAATCCAAACCACTATTTCAATAGAAATATTTTTAGGGGGATTAACCATGGACGTTTGTCTGAACACTGTCCCAACAGACTTACGATGAAGGTGGAGGTGGAGCAGCAGAGGTGGAGGGAGCTGTGACTTGAAAAATCATCGGTCCATTTCTGCAGAGATGGATAAAAAAAGAGAGACAGATTCCCTGGGTAAGTAAAAGTCCCAAAGTAGAAGTGTTTGTTCTGTTTTGTTTTGTGCGTTACTCACTGAAAGGTAACCGGATGCGGATAAATGTTCTCTGGAAGTCTCATCACCGGCGCGTTGTTCATCTGCGGGGGAAAAAAACCAAAAAAACAAATCTCTGGGGAAACACAGTGCAGGCGCTAATAGGAACTGCATTGGTGGTACGTGTCCACCAGGTGGCGACAGAAACCAGAAACAAACTGCGAGTTGGAATTTTAAAAATATCAATTTGATGACAAAAATAACAGGATAAATAAGTGAAAGTTCTTGTTTGGATTTGGGTTTTATTTTGTATTTCATGATCAAAGGTTCAAAGACAGGTTTTGAAAATCCTACGGTCAAAATGGAAAACGCAGACAAAAAGATGTGCTGCAAATTTGTTAGGTTTTAACAATATAAAAGTGCGATGCTTATATATTTATTATATTTTTAAGTGACTTATATTTTTCCCGTGTTTAAATTCAGTTTATCATTACTTATTTCTTACCTTGTTAAAAGTAAAATTATTTTAATGGCTGAAACAATAACGCTGAAACGAGAAATTTACTTAAATGTAAAAATATCAAGGGGATTTCTAAAATGTAATTTATTGGTCTAAAATAATTTTTACATCTTTTAATGAAATAAACCCCATAATCTGTGTACATGTGTGTTACCATGTACTGGGGTGGCGGTGGAGGAGGAGGAGGAGGAGGAGGAGGTGGAGGCTGTGGAGTAGGGTGGTGAAGGACCCCTGCTCTCTGTACGTCTTTCACAGGCCACTGGTGAAGCTGTTGCTATGAAGATAGAGGGTAATTATCCATTAAGACTACACACAGCTCATCTGATAAAAATTCAAAATAATTTTTTCCTCAATATACTTGAATTAACAATTGTTACGAATTTGAATTGGATTTGATTGAAGGTTTTGAGTAAAACCAACAGCTGGGGATGGGGTCTCCGTGTTGTAGGATAACAGCTGAACACTAGGGGGAGCCAGAGAGCTGGTCCACAGGGGTCAAGGGCAGGCGTGAGCTCGGCAAGAAACACTGTTCCATCTCGTCTGAGACAGTAATTTTCAACCAGAAAAACTATGCAAATGCAAAAACTTGCTCAATACCATGTTACCATGACTGAACAGTGCAGGTTGCATTCAAGGACACAACCCGCCCCTGGTTTGTTGAAAGATTTATCACATTATTTTATACACCGTGGCTTTCTTCAGCATGTGCCTGTCTGTCGTGTAAATGTTTGACAGAATTATTCGTTCTGATTGGACAACAAACTGCAGAGAAAAGTCAAAAAAGATATACTTCACCTAATGCTGGGCCAACACCTAATGATTAATAACGGTCACAGACTAAACACTGAAAGTCAGAGGCAAATTTTCTGTGTTTGACTGGAGTCGCAGCGCGCCCCCGCATCTCGATCGTCAATGATAAGATGGTATTCAGAGCAGTTTTAGATCAGTCTTCTCCTAGCCTTGTGCTTACGACAATATCAGACGTGTTTTATATTATCACATATCTTTCAGTCTCTACGATCACATAACACAATCAACAACCGATAGATGAGCTCTAACACAGCCAGAGACAGGAAACCGGGTAGACCATCACCAGAGCCGTATTTCTTTACGGTACAGATCAACTGGAACAGCGAAGGATGTCCGGTTCAGTAGGGAGCGTCCCAGAAAGACGGTGGAGCTGTGAGCAGAACAGCACGGCTTGTACAATGTCAACTCTCCAAGGTATCACGACGGAATGGAGAAGGAGAGGCTCTTCAAATACCCGGAAAACATTGCATGGTGGGAAAAGAAATGCTGAAAGAATGTAGATATAGTCTTGTCAATAGTGACCCTGTAAGATTCACAATTGTTGTAAAATCTGATGAAACTCAGCCTGGTCTTTGATTTCAAACTCTAAAAACTAGCCTATAGATTTGAGCAGGTGTAAGGTGATAATTTTTCCACGAGTTTTTCCAAATCTCTTCAAAGTCTTCCGATGTAGAGGTAGCCTAAAGGTGGTGTACCTGAGCTGGCCATCCTTTTATGAGAAAAATTAACCAAATACGATGAATAAAACTAAATAACAGGGACTTTTATAACAAAGTAAGTTTTCGTTGAGAAAAGTAGGCGCATGGACCTAATATATAAATAAAGGTAAAGGTATGCGACGAGAGTAAGTTAAAAAAGCTTTTTTTTTTTAAAGTGAATCATTCTCATATTTTTCTTGTTATCCTCTTGATGAGCAACCCGTGAGCACCACATGTTTTAAAACCAGTTAAAAAATTTTAAATTGTGTCTTGCACCACTCCATACTTTTATTTGTTTGGAATGAAAACAAATATAAAACACATTTTCCTTCCCGTAATTTGTTCTTATGTATGTGTTAATGTGTGTGTGTGTGTGTGTGTGTGTGTGTGTGTGTGTGTGTGTGTGTGTGTGTGTGTGTGTGTGTGTTTTAGTGTGTGGGGGGGGGGGGGGGGGGGGGGAGGAGGGGGAGGGGCCGCGCGGGGCGTGGCGC
>CAAKHD010007604.1:97693-134265 GCA_901007705.1 Fistularia tabacaria
TTTTGTTATTAAAAAAAAAATAAAAAAAATATTCATTATCGTAATTTGTTTTTTTGTTTGTGTTTATGTGTGTGTGTGTGTGTGTGTGTGTGTGTGTGTGTGTGTGTGTGTGTGTGTGTGTGTGTGTGTGTGTGTTTGTGTTACCATGTAAGGAGGTGGTGGAGGGGGTGGAGGAGGAGCAGGAGCCGCATGGTGCAGGACCCCCGCTCTCTGGACATCCTGCACAGGCCACTGATGCAGTTGTTGCTACGGAGACATAGGTGAGTAAACACACGACAGAGTACATATATATTTCAGTTTAATTCATTGTCCTGGGCAAAAGTGTTGTCACAACAACAGACTTTGAAAGTACTTAAAGTACTTTTCAGGATAAGTGACAAGCTCTTGTAAAAGAAACTTATGTGATACAGGAGAACACACACAGGCACACTTGTAATCGTCACAAACAATTTTTTTTTCCACATACTCATTTAATTTGTGATTTATTTTGATTTAATCATTTTTATATTTATTAAACAATTCCAAATAATGTATTTTAGAATGTCATTTTGTATTTTTTTCCTAAAATTATCTTGGCCCTGGCCACATTAGGTAACGTGTTGAAATAAAAATGATGTCTATTTATCAAACATTTGCAAATGTTTTATATATTTTTTTCGTTTAGTATTTGCCCTGGACCCATAAAATAACGCATGTCGAAAAAAAATGATGTCTTTGTGGCATTAAGTAAATGTCTATCACCTTAAATGCGACGTAAGACATTACTTTCTTATGCTGTTAAATTTCTGACATTAAATCTGCACCTTATGGATGTTGAATTCGAATCTTAGTCTCGAAATCTATAATCCTCTCACAGCAGAGACTGAAACTCCAGCTCTACCAGGATTTGCTCGGAGCCCACTCACCTGGTTGTGCATGTAGGGCCCTGCCTGCGTGCACGGGACCCCTGGCTGCACATACTGGTGGGCCAGCGGTCTGCAGTGCATGTTTGGAGCACCTGGCTGGTGGAAGGAGGAGGGCAGAGAAGCGGAGTTTTCACCAAACATGTCGCTTATCACCCCGTTCAGAGTGGTGACCATCTGCTCCCACTCCATTCCCTGGATGGTCTTGGTGAACTCGGCCCTGAGCTGGTCCATCTGGAATAATCTCGCGCTCTGGGGCACGGACAGTAAGCAGGTTTGGTGGGGAGGAACATCACGTCAGGTTTAACAGTATAATAAACTGGGAATACTCGATGTTCATATTGTGTCTGGGATGATATCGGATATCAAAATCTGTGATACACAGTTTGAAAACGGATCGTAGAAGTGAAGAAAAAAAATCACCAGGAAATGACAGGAAACCTCCCAGCTCTCAGGAAAAATTATGAAATCAGCAAGAGAGTGTGTGAAAATATGAAGAAACTATCCAATGAATCTAGAAGAATTTACCTAAATAAACGCATGTACTTGAAAAATGTTTTTTTTTCCACAAATCAACTTCAAATCAGCATTTTTGTGAACGTTCAACCTCGCATTGTGTTCCTACGAATAAAAAAAAACACAGACATTGACTTCAGGGCTGCTCTCAGCCTGTGCAGAGAAACCCGCCGGAAATGCAAAAAGAACCGACCGGAAGCGCAGTTCCCCGGTTCAGACCCGGTTGTAGTACCTCTCCTAACCACACGGTGGCGCCATTAACACGGGCTTGAGGACGTGAGCTGTTGGCCTCAGCGGGCTTCTGTGAGCATCATCCTCCGCGAACGCAAAATAGCCGCTATTTTTAGGGGGGAAATCCCGATTCCCATCAGAAAACAACATGTTGATCAACTTGCCAGGGTTGCTGCAAAAGGACCACCGTCAACGCCTCTTTCACGGTTATCTGCCGCGCTCGAAACGATTGATTTTTAACTCCGTTAGCTGAAGGTTAGCCGGCTCGTCCTATTCACCGGTTCAGTGTGACCAACGGTTCCATTGTACATGGACGGTTATGGGGGAAGGTTCCAGAAATTAGACAGATCCTCACTTTGGACTGCGGCATTGATAGCTATGTAGAGTAAACGCTATGAACAAATCGATAACAAAATGTGAATGAACGTTAAAAAAAGACAACAGGACATAAATCTATTTTTCGAAAGTGCGCTTTTCACATTTTGGCTGGAGGGCATCGCATGAACAGGTTCCTGCATTGTTGGGGTTATTTCATATCAGAAATGAATTACTTTTCTGTATGCCTAACAGCGGGGAGCCCCCGTCCTCCAGGTGGGTAAAACATTATGTTCAGGTTTACCCTTAAGTTGTTAAAATCTAAAATATGCTTATTTGTCAGTGAAATATATATATGTGATATTTCCCTGGCAAAATGCATGGTCGCATTTAGCAGCAGCTAACCAACTAGCATCGCCGGAAACGTTCCGCTACATCAAGATAGCTTATAGAACCAAATATCCGTCGGTCGATCAATATTTCATTTTACCCATTTTAATTGATAACACCATTCCGCTCAAACGTTTTTTACTGTCAATAATGTGAACGATGAATGTAGCGATTTATCTGCAGTGTTTAACCGGGACGCCGCGTCCCATCTTAGGACAGGTTCGCAGGATGACATTGACATTTGACGTTGCGGGTTATTGACGATCGCTTGCAAAAATAAAAAAAAATGTGACTCTTTACGTGACAAGGAGGACAAACCGTGAAAAACCGAAAAACTTACTTTGTTGGTCACCGGGAGGGAGAGTGAAGTATTTGTTTCTAAATTACGTTTTATAATTTATGACGTGATGGCGGTCAGAGGACCGGGGATGCGCGTCCGCAGGGTCAGGTCGTTTGACAGCAACAGTTATTTCAAAAATTTAAAAAAAGAGCAAACAGAAAAAGGTATTGGTCGATCGTTCCCATGGAAACGGACCTTAATGCCGCGTTGACAACATTCCGGAACCCACTTCTTTCGGCGGCGCCGGCGTGTCATTGGGCGGCGGGAAACGCCGCAGCCAATCGGGGCCTAAAGGGGTCGTGGAAACGCATAAAAATAAATGACGTTTCATGAAAAGATAAACCGGAAATTGACTCTGAACGACGAGAAATCAATGCATGGAAGAGGTACCCGTGTTTCTGTAAAACAAAACATTGGTTAGTTTTTTTCTTTAGGCTGTCCTGATTATTTTAGGAAAGTAAACTTTCTATATTTGGGGTTTTGTTCTTTGGGGTAGACTTATTGATGATATACATATCAATTTTTAGTGATATTCTCACTGAGTGAAGCCACACGTGTCATTCCTGGCTTGATTATTATCAGTAAGTTTCAATGTCAGCGCTCTCCTGTTATTTAGCGATTGAAATGGAAGCAGACAGAGAGACGGAAACGGAAATATGGAAATCTCATCTTTATTAGGCAGCGTTATCAAATCCTAGTGACTTCTGCCTCTTCAGCCTCCCTGAAGGCCTCCTCTTTCTTCTGCTGGAGGCTGAAGAGACAGTAAACATCTCTATTATCTCTGTGCATTGAAAAAAAGACCCCTACTTTGCCCCCGAAAGTCCACATTCTTTATCATTTCCAGTAAAATTAAGTGATAAAGGTTTCACATTTTCTGTCCATGGCATCTCAGACTTGAGCTCATCTCTGACAGCCAAAGCTGAAGCTCTTACTCCTGTTAAGACATTTCTGCTGAACATCGATCCAAATATCAGGCAACAAGACATCTGACCCGTCATCAACATCCCAGTTCTAGT
Source organism: Fistularia tabacaria (assembly GCA_901007705.1). NCBI lineage: Eukaryota > Metazoa > Chordata > Actinopteri > Syngnathiformes > Fistulariidae > Fistularia > Fistularia tabacaria. The sequence continues at coordinate 101,404 of CAAKHD010007604.1, forward strand.
TACTATTTTTAGGTAGTTTTTTTTCTTAGCAATCATCACCTAGAAATATGTTTTTTCTACTTGTCATGTAATAAAGAGTCATAAGACAATAAAAAGTCCTTCAATGTCTCAATATAAACAAGCAAATGTGAAAATATTGAAAAATGCTGTCTTATGCTGACGGTCATGTCAGTCTGATGTGTTGGATATTTGGGGTTTCAAAGCTTCAACAGGTTCAGTGTCAAAAACATTGATTTATTCTTTCATAAATAAATACAAATATTCTCCCTTTGAAAACACATCCCCAGACCTGGTCCTCCAGGTCTGAAACACTGAGCGGCTGTTTCAAGGCCTAATGAGATGATTTTAAACCGACTTTTTCTGACATCTTGACGAGACCACCAGGCAGTCAGTCCGTCAGCAGCACAATCGGAAAATACCGCAAGGAAACCCGGGAGCGAGAGACAACCCGTTTTGAAAAGAAAAGTCATCTTAGAGAAAGTATAAAAGGCCACAGGCTAGCATGGTTCTGTCCAGACCGGTGACGCTGCACTGTTAGTCTGCCAGGCAGCCGCTGAGCAGGAAGTGAGGCCGCAGCACGGACAGGATGGGGCCCCTGGCGCAGCCAGCCAGGCAGAAGGCTTCGTCCACGTGGACGCCGCGGGACCGCAGCGTCTTCAGGGCACTGATGCAGTTCTCCCTGTCACTGCGCGATGTCAACAGGCCGAGGCACAGGGGGCTGTCCGACATGCTAAACCGCTGCCTCATATCGCCGAGCCGAGACAAGAAACGCTGCGGGAGGAGCGGGACATTTTTACACATCAGATGTCAAAGGTTTACATAAACACATACCATGGATTTATTCATTTATCATTTACCTCTGTAAATTACTTTTGCTGTATAAAACTAAAGGGGAAAAGCTGTCAAAATTTGTGTCGATGAAATCAAAAAGACACTGGAAAAATCTGGAAAATGATAACCTGAAAAGTGTCGTTACTTGAAAGTGTCTGAAAATTTGAGAGAAATTACGAAATGATCGAGTAAATGTACCCACAATTACCAGTCCAGCTAAGAAATGAACTGAAGAGTCCATCTTTTTGAGAAGTTGCTAAAGAAGGGAACTGAATTGTACTTTCGTGACGCTCGGATACGCATTTTTAATTTATGATGAAAAAAAATGTGGCTCTAAATGCAGTTGCAATTGTCTCCCTCCAGTTTCTGCACAAATACACACCGGCGAACCTGCCAACCGGTGGATCTGCGTACCTGGACGGTGCCTTGGCTCTGAGCCACCATGTCGACGTCGCCGTCGCAGAACAAGATCCTGAGCTGCTCTGGAGGGCCGGAGGCCGTCTGCTGGTCCAGCAGGGCGGAGAGAACACCTGGACCAGAACGGACACAAGGAGGACGCTTGAACACGCTAGGGAAAAACTTGGTGTTCAAAAGTAGGCATTTCATCTTTCTGACACAGTCAAGGTGAAAGGGAAACATCCAGGTACTTTTGTTAAGCAGGAAGTCAGCCAGTATTAGATCTCAATGTGGTGATGAGGAGAAGCAGATAAAGGCAAACAGTGAAAAGAATCAGCCAAAAAGAATCCATTGGAATTGTGTTAGCTGTTACAAGAAAATCAACAAGTAATAAGTCAGAGTCTGGAAATGCTAAAATGGAGGGTCAGATCCTTTTTTTTCCTTATCAAAGTATGAAAAGGACCTGATATATATAAATATATAGGTGTGTTGTCTCGCATTTATTAGTTGTCCCACCTGAATGTAAATATATCAATATTCTGTTCTGTTAGATTTCTCTGTCATTACTCGATTTATTCGCCTCCATGATGTTTTTTTAAACCAAGACAGCACACAAAAGGAAGCTTTGGCGTTGGCTTTCTGACCGCTCTGCGACGCCTGAGACGCCTCCTGTCTGTCCGTCGTCAGGAAGAGCTGCACTTGGTTTTTCAGCAGGCTGTCGACGAAGTCCTCTTCGCTCGAGAAGCAGTACCGGCTCACCTCCAAGCCTGCAGCCACAAGAAGCCACAGCCGTCAGGACTACAAACCCCAGCAATTCACTACAGTAATTACGGTTTTGTCTTGAGATTTTTTTTTATTACCGTAATGTATGGTGTTGCTGATTAAGTTTTGATTACGATAATGTCTGATGCCACTCATTATTTTTAATTACTGTTACATCTGCAGCTGCTGATTGAGTTTGGACTATCGTAGTGCCTGGTGCTGCTGATTATTTTTCGATTACCATAATGTCTGGAAGCCGCTGATTGAGTTTTGATTACCGTGATGTGTGGCGCTGTCGACCAGGCGGCCGCTCTGCTGCTGCTGCCGTCGGTCGGTGGTGATCAGAACAACGTCAAACAGCAGCAGCTCGGTGGGAGTTTCCTCCAGCAGATATTCATTCGCTCTTTGCAGAGCCTGAGGAGAAAGAAAAAAAAATTAAAAAAATCGAGGGAGTCAGTTTGGATACTCGAGGATGTTGGATTCCTCATATCGTATCAGAATCTGCTTTATTGACCAAGTATGAGTACACAGGGAATTTGAAAACTGTACTGTGTCGTACTGTCATGAAGGTAAACAATGACTGGACATGATCATTTGAACATACAAACAATACAGAGTGCCATATCTGTAATGTCTTCAGTTACGTATTGAAGGTGTTTGACCTGCAGCAGTGAGAAGGCCACACCAACTCCATGGACCTTGCCGTCATCATCACCTTGGAACACTGCAGACGCCGCAACAGCGACGACCACGGCGTGATCGGCATCTTTCTGTGGGAAACGTCAACAAAGATGCTGTGGTTTATATGCAGATTTGATTGCACTTTTTGTTTTTAAACAGAATTGCACTTTTGAAACAAAGGAATAATAATACTTACATGAATCTGAGTCAATGAGTTTTTAGTGTCTAACTTGTAGAAATGACTTTTTTTTTAATCAAATTGCCAAAAGTGGAGATATGGAAAAAGCTAAGAAACTTAAAAAAAAAAAAAAAAAAAAAAATCAAATAAGTAAGATAGGATGAAAAATCCATTTTTTTTCTGAATTTTGTGATCTCTACTCTTTGAATTAAATTGGTTTGAAATTATATTTACTTTTAAGTACTCAAGTTACATTTTGAAGAATTAGTTTGTCTTTTGCGATTCGAAGTGATGTCAATAATGCATCAGTGAATCATGAAAGCCTTCTCAGTCGATACTAACAGCACACGTATTTTAATCCGAAAATTGTAGCAGCAACACATGTTCTATCAATCATTTTTGATTCATATTTTGTGTAAACACATGCACGATTTCCATGCTGACGGCCGTGTCAGTGTTGCAGCGGCGGCTGCAGTTTCTTCCGCTTTCGGCTCCAGGAACGAATCCCTATCGTAAATGATGGAATTTAAGTTTGGCTTCGCTGCTTTCCATTCATAAATCAGTTTCAAACACATATGAGGCGTTTCATTGGGATTAGCGGGACGTCACGGTTAATTCCGTATATTTAAAACACGCGCAAATGCGACCGTGTGTTTCCTATTGGTCTGATCTTTAGAAAAAAAGTAACGTTTTGTTGTCATCCCTTCGGGAAGCGTTTCGCTAAGTATTCATCCGCCCGGCTGTATATGCGTGCATGTTCTGGAAGTGTTCACGTGAAAAAAAAAAATTAGTACCTGTGTGTGATTTCACAATTTTCTCATTTCAGTTTTATGACCGGAGAATCGCATCGAAGGGACTGAAAGGCGCCGTGAGCTAGCCCGCGTCTGACGGCCCACACTCCCAGGTGAGTTACCTGGCGCACGTCGGTATTCGGTACGGTTGACGTCATGTCCGCCGTACAGCCAAGGCTGCCGGTTTGCAGCGGGAATCACGGGTAAAATGATCACGTCGTTCCGTGACAGAAACGCTGCAGCCGTAGAAAGAAGTCGTCCGCTCTTAAATAAGTTTCCACGGTAACTGACAGATCGCGCCTGTTCCACCCAGTTTCTTCTTCGTGGCTGTAAACAAAGTCCAGGCGCTACAGCGCCCCCTCGTGGAGAGGACACGCAACCGCATCAACAGGTGCGTTCCGCTGTTCGGTAATGTGACCTCTGTTAAATGGTGTTTCCAATGGTTAAAAACATGGTATGTGTGTGTGCTCACTTCATTTTTAAAGATTCAAACATGACGGAAAGTCACCGTCAGTTTTCTTGTCTCAGTGACCAAGAAAAAAGTGTTTAAATTGATGAATAAAAGAGACACACTGGGATGGAATACAAGGCGGGGGGGCCGTGTAAACTATACAGGAAGGGTAAAATATTCGGCAAATTGTTTTCTCGTTTACAAAAGTAAAAAAAATATTTTGGATCATACAGTCATCGCAAAGAGGTTTTAATTGATTTCAAACCACTGAAAGAGAAAAAAAAGTAATAAAAATGATATTTTTTAAAAACTTAAAAGTCAGGGTGACGGGCTGACGTCATCGCGTCTTCCAGAACGTGTGCGGTGACGTCACGCCCGGGCCCCGCCCACTGCCGGGACAGTGAGCTGCTAGTCACGCCGGGACCCGACGCCACCTGGTTCCGGGACACACGTATCGCCCCCCCGCGACCCCCTCACCCCCCACCCCCGCCGCCAAAACCTGGGACCGACCGGAGGAAGGAGGAGAGAAGCCCGATCCCGGTTCATCCGTTGCGGTGAGGCCGGTGCGGGGCCGCCGGAGGAGGAGCAGCAGAACCGGCGCCAGAGCTAGCTTCCGTTCACGGTACGAGAAAAACTTGACAGTCCTCCTGGCAACCTGCCGCCGCGGTCCACAGGTGTGTCCGGTCCGGTCCGGTCCGGTCCGGTCCGGTCCGGCCGCGAACACACCGCAGCTGTGTGTGTGTGAGTGTGTGTCCGTGCACGCGTGTGCCCCGGTAACTGGAAGGTGTCGGTCCGCCAGAGGCGCTCCTCGGAGCGGGTCAGCGAGCGGAGCCGCCGGTTAGCTCTCGGTCAGCGGCCGGAGGGAGAGCTGCCCCGAAAAAAAAACCCGGATGTAAACACCGGAAGTCAGACGAGGTGGCAGGAGATGATCCGATGTTGGTCCTGAGATGGAGAGACGGATCTCCACCTGCAGACCCGCCGAGACCCCACCCTCTGCCCGGGAACAAAAGGAAATGCCTGAGATACCCTCTCCACTGCGGGTTGTCTTTGCTCTACTTCCTCTGCTTCTATGCATTGTATCGCGTAGTAGCAATAGTAGTGGTGGTAGTATTAGTAGTATTACCAGCATTTTATGGTAAGCTGTAAATACAATACAATGGTGAGAAATCACATGCACAGCGGTGATATGTCACCCGATTCACCAAAAACAAAACTCTATTGTTTACATGGAAAATATCCTTTGGATAATAAAAATCAACATCACTGATAGCCCCCAGGCCCGAGTCTGTGCTCAGAGTCAGCAAGGGAATTCCTGAATTCCTCACATCACAATTGGAGCGGAGTCCAGACAAGTGAGGAATCTTGTATACATTTTGGCTGACATTTGCTTGAAAGTGACCTGAAATCAGCAGATATCCTCCAGAGAAGGTATTGAAGGGCTCCCGGCTGCAGCTGCAAATCAATCAGTAATACCATTGACACAATCGATAGATTTTAAAGTGTAAAATTCATTTGACGTCTTTGGGAAGAAAAAAAAAGGGTCACAGTTCCAGCTTTAATAATCATTAGTGGCTTTGTGTGTCCAGTGAGTGTGTTTACATTGGTGGCTGATGCTTATGTTGAGGGCGACTCACACACTTGTGTCAACCTGTGAAACGAGTCCCACCGGCTGCTTTCAGCCTCTGTTATTACAAGCCACCTGATTGGTTAATCGCCTGACACACACACCACCCTCCCGACTGGACTCACCTAATGCACATCTGCGTGTGTGTGTGTGTGTGTGTGTGTGTGTGTGTGTGGGCTGACATTATGAAGATTGACGTATGAGCACATATTTGTTGTTTAAATACGCGAGGGGTACTGTCACGGTTCAGGTGGACCGTGTAGGTTCTCTGTTAGTTCTTCATGTTCTCCTGGCCGGGTTCCACACAGTCCAGTAACAGTCAGCAGGGTCACTGAAGACATTCGAGTGGATTCTGAAGTTCATTTCTTAGCTCGACTGGTAAATTGTCAGTAGGTCTGAATGAGAGGGTGAACGGCTGGGTGTTTCTGTGAAATTTGACAGCTGACACATCCAGTTAAACACCACCTCTCGCTGCAATCTTAGTGGGGATTGGCTGCAGCCCCTTCCACCTCATGAACTGGATAAACAGCATTGATACAAACCACTGCTTCTATTGCTTCTAATAATTGCAGCTGTAGTTGACTGACAATGTTTCCAAGTATGAAATCAGAGACATTCCTGAGAAATGACCTGCACTGTGGCTGGAAGTTGCTGTTTGGTTCATAATTATTATTATTATTATTATTATTATTATTATTATTATTATTATTATTATTATTTGGAAATATTTTGGTATGGTAGCAAGATTTTCTTCAGAATTCTAGAATTGAAATCACCTTGTAAAAAAATCTGCAAAGGTTTCATAAAAAAATAAAAAGTAAATTATTGAAAAAAAGAAACGAGAATAAAACTGACTGACAACAGACCAGAACAGTCGTCAAAAAACGTATACAGAATCAGAAAGGTCGGAGCTTTTATTTTACATTGACATTAATTCTACATATTCTATTTTATACAATATATTTGTCCTGGTTGTGGCTGCAGGGTTTGGGTTCTCTATGTGTAAAAACTCTTTGTACTAACCTTTACTATTTTATATATTTACAGTGGGGAGGAATAATCCGCAAAGCATGTGGTGTGTGTTGTGTGTGTGTTTAATCTGTCAGGTGATCCACATTCACCTGCGTTCACAGCTGCTGGCCTTTCCGGAGGTCCGGAGGTCACATGTGAGCCACGGCAACCCTGTCAATACTGATAAAAATCCAAGATAATAAAAAAAATTAAATTAAATTAAAAAGACAAATCCTGTTTTTGTTTGGAACTGGAAACAGAAATCACAACCTTTTTGCATTTTAAGTCCTTTTTTCTGATGTTGAATGTCGATTTCTACACGTTTTTGTCCAATATTACGAGTGTTTTGAAAAAGAATCACAGATTTAGTTCCCCGGGTGTCTCATATTTCCTTTTGCTCTCACCATTCAGACTTCCTTCACTTTCCTGACGTTCCAATCTTTGCACTCTTGATTTTTCCGTTGACTTTTAGGAAGTTTTTTTTCCCCCTTCAATTCAATTTTTCTTGACTTTTGTTCCCCTGGCTTTTACAATTATACACAAATGTAGACTAACATGTTCTTAATTTTCCAGAGCAATTTGCTTCTTGCAATTATTTGAACATTTCTGTCTGACATTTTGATGTCTTGTTTGCCAATTTTCATGTCCTGTATTCTGACATTCAATGTAAATTATTCTTGCTTTGGTAGCAGATGATTACAGAATTGAAACCTTGTTTTTTTCCCCGCCGACTTATTTGTGATTTAATGCAGATTTATAAGTAATTTATTGCTAATTAAAATTTATTTTATTACAAAATGTTTTACTCTTAATGATCATTGTGCAGATTTTCAAAGGTGAACGATTACTCTTGATGACGTCACACTATCTGAGGATCTAAAAATACATCCGTTTTTTTTAACCGCCCGCTCTGATTTGTTGCTCTGCTCCCCCTAGCGGGCCGCTGGCCATGGTCAGGTAGGAAACCATGCTGAAACGTCTGGACAGGATCCGCTTCCGGGGCCAGCGGCGGGACGACTTCCTGGACCTGGCAGAGTCGCCTAACACCTCGGACACGGAATGCAGCGAGGATGCGGCGGCAAGAGGCCGCGGCTTCATCAGGGAGCCGGAGGAGGGGCGGGAGGCGGAGCCGGAGGCGCAAACTGACGCCCAGGTACAGAACCCCGTCCAAAAGTCAAAGTCACACTTATGGTCAATTTCTCCAGATGTGCTAGACATACAGAGGAATCGAGAAGACGTTTCTCACAATCCCACGGTGACATGGAATTAACAAAATGATGATAATAGAGTGCAAATTGAACAGTAAAGTGCACTGTTACATTAAACAGTAAACAAACTGTAAGCTATAAAGTGCACGCAGATACAAACTGCTGGTAAGGTGAAAAGGTGGCATTGGACGGCAAGAAGACTGAAATATATAAATATGTGTAATTTGGATATAGAGAGTCGCAGCAGAGGTTGTTTTTATGTTTTTTTGCACAGTTTAGTGCAAAAGGTCAGTAAGTAATACCATCATGGTATATGTTAAAATTGCAACATGATGTTTTTTTTGACAGTGCAAAAAAAAAAAGCGGTAATATTACAATGTATTGTCAGAGTCCAGTGTTTTCAGATCTTTATAGATAAATAATACATTTCTAGATAAATAATCGATCACACGCACACGGTTTATTGTAATTACCGTGTAATAAGACTCTTCCTTTGTGCCGACTCACTCGAAAGAGGTTTTTTGCGTTTCCTATTTAGCCCTATGTTTCCTGTTGATGTGGGTGAGAGGACAGCAACTCTTTTTTTTCAGTGTCTGTTTACATTTCAAGAACTTGGGTTGTTTTAATCTCCTCCAAACAACTTGACTGTGTTATTATCCAGTAATTTCTGGCCAATATACAGATCCCTGCTGAGGCTCGGTCCGAATGCCCTGGAAAATCATAATTAAAAAAAAAGAATTAAATTTTTTTTTTTTTCCTAATTCTCAGCATTTCCCAATTCTTGGACCACTTTATGTTTGGCAGATTCCCTGGTTGTTTCCCGTCAAAGCTCAGGATTTCCCCGTCTTGATTTATTTTTCGGGGAATTTTTCGTTCAGATCTTTTACTTTTTTTCAGGCTGAACTTTGAGCCACTCATCTCCCCACTTCAGCACCCCTTCAGAATATCTGTTCACGCAGAAATTATGTAAAGATAAAATGAAAAAAGTTATAGATACAAATAAAAGGTCTATTCTGCGCAAAATTGGATAAAAGGTCACAGTGGGCGCCCACTCGCAGGACTCTGTGCTTTATTTGTTGTGAGTAAAAATACATTTTCAGGTGTTTTGGATTACTTAACTGTGGAAGCTACACTTCAAGACACACACACACACACACACTTTCCAGTGACCCGTGCGTGTGTGTGTGTGTGTGTGCGTGTGCGTGTGCGTGTGTGTGTGTGTGTGTGTGTGTGTGTGTGTGTGTGTGTGTGTGTGTGTGTGTATTTCTGGCCTCAGGTCGGCCCGGGATCCTTCTCCTCAGCCCTTCAAGATGAGCCCAGGACGGACCTGAACGAGGTCAAAGGTCACCTGGAAATAGCCCTGTTGGAGAAACACTTCCTGCGTGAGTTTGTGCAAAGAGGGACATGGTCTTTTTGCGAAAAAAGCTACTTTCAAGAGTTTACTGTGATTTTAGTTTATTTATGCTGCTTAAATTTCATCTCTCGCCATCTTTCTCATTAATGTCATGCTTTTTTGCCGCTGATGTTCCACTCACATGCAGTGATTTTTGGGTCAGATTAGAGACAACACTCGACAGAGTGTAAAGTTTTTTCATTAAGACTTTTGAGTCAGGTGACACCGCCGCCAATTGGTCTTTTTAATCTCCTTTGGAGCCGCAACTCATTATTTAGAGTCCCAGGTCAGGAGCATGACGGGTAATCCCTCAATAGCTGCCCGTCTGCTTTATGTAACACCGGCAGCTATTAAAAGCCCCCGCTCTCGTCTCTTCACACACACACACACACACACACACACACACTGCCGGGGGCATCAAATAAAACTTGCGGTGTTAATTAAAACAAATCGATCAGGAGTCAATTTGGACACTTGAGCTTTTTGCACCCTTTTTTTTCCGATCATATGACTCTCCCACGTCCAATCATGTGACCTGTCCCCCACCCCGTGCACAGAGGAGGAGCTGAGGAAGCTGCGGGAGGAGTCGACGGTGGAGTCCCTGCGGCAGGAGCTGGAGAGGGAGCGCTGCCGCTGCTCGGACCTGGAGCAGAAGCTGAGGAGGTCAGTGGTGTCCGGGTCCTCCTCCTGCTCCTCCCGGACCCCCGACGCCTCCGATTCATCTGAACCCTCTATGTCCGCCCGCTCACAGACTGGAGGACTCGCCCCCGCTGGTGCCCAAGGCCACGCCCCCTCCCCCGCCCGCCGTCAGCAGCCCAGGTCAGCCGGTCCGAGCCCAGCCGTCCGCTCTGGTCCCCCTGCGAGAACCCCTCCTCCTCTGCTGTTCCTTCCAGAATAAAGGGAACAACCCCCCCGTTTTCTTTTTTTTTTTTGTCTCATTTACTTACACCCTTCTATTCGTAACCTCCAGTATCTTTGCTATCCTGTATTGTTGATTATTGATTGGGGCGGAAAATGGAGCAGAAGCTAGTTTGTTGACCCAAATAACTGGTTAAAGGACTGTTCCCTTTGTAGGAAGTGTCTTCCTGATCATTATGGGATTGCTGGGAGAGGGGGGGGGTGATTAAAAAAAAAAAAAAAAAGTACTACATGAATATTACACCCGTCAAAATCATTTCAGAGAAAGCTGGAAGTCAGAGTTATTTCACCTTCTGCGCAGAGCGTCAGAGGGACACCCGCTCCTACCGGCTCCAGAAGTGGCTCTACGACCGGCTGGGCGTCTACATCGAGGACTTCCGCTTCCAGCCTGAGGAGACGACAGTGGAGGCGGAGGAGCCGCTGAGCGCCAAGAGGTGAGGCGACACGTGCAGCTTAGGCCGCGGAGTCTGCAAGAACGGGGCTAAAAAGCAAACGGATGGTTGACTTTCACAAAATCCATCAAATCATTTGGAAAGTATCTAATTGTTTGAATTGATCAAGCTTCTTCACGAAGATACAAATGCAGTGAGAATGCGTGTGTTGAGTCGAGCCATGTCTTTCTGCTCCGCAGGCTGACGGAGAACATGCGGCGGCTCAGTGAGTATTTCCTCCCCCTCCCCGACCTTCTGTCCCATGTTGAAATAAGCCTTTCCACAGGATGGAAACCACACGTAGAAACAAAATCACCAGCCAGAGCCAGTCCTGCCAAGGACCTTTTGTGCATTTTATTGATGAAAACATCATCCTCCGTTGTCCTGACATGGCCAGCCTCTGTCCAGGAATACCCAGTAGGTGCGATGGAACTGGACGGAGTTCAGAATGGAGCTGCGATCAATATCTGACGATACATAAATGAAACAGTCAGCTGTCTTTGTATAAATTCACAATTATCAATCAAAATGTGAAAATATACAAAAAAAAATCAATATAAAAATAATTGTAGTGTCCTACTCAACAACTTCTGTTTAAAGGAAGGGCTTTAGGAGTTTTAAATAAAAGCATATGTGGAAACATGTCGGTTGGTTAGTGATCATGTAATCAATATTGTAATGTAATCAATTTATTTCTAACATTCTGATAACACACACATACACACACACACACACAGAACAGGTGTGTGTAAATAGTGTCTCGTGGTTTTTCCAGAGCGAGGATTCAAACCGGTGACCAATTTTATGAGGAACCTCTCTGCTCTGTCCAGCTGGTTCTCCGTCTATACGTCGGCCATCGCCTTCATCGTGAGTCACCGCACGCACGCACACACACGCCCGCGCGCGCGCACACACACACACACACACACACACACACACACACACACACAAACTTCAAGGAACTTTTATCGTCATACCAGCACACCTTACAATATGTGGATGATACTCGTAAACTCGTACAGGTCCACACTGCCACGAAGACACACATGGGCGCAGCAGCAAATTCACACTGACCCCATCTTAGTCCCGCCGCACACTATTGCACACATACACACATGCACACAAATACAGACCCACTTTCACACACTCACCGGTGCATGTACACACTCGCGTTTAGCATGCCCTCACATGCCTGTGTCATTTGACATCTCACACTGACATTCACACACACACACACTCCCACCTGTAGACTCTCACACACTAATACACTCACACACCTGCACATTCTCACACACACATATTTTAATGTGAGTGATTTCGGGAAGAACGAATGATCATCTAAACTATTTGGTGTTTGTGCACTGTGTGTGTGTGTGTGTGTGTCTGCAGTTTTACATGTACGCAACGTGGCACGGCTGGACCGTCCCCATGTTCCTGTTCCTTGCCATCCTCCGCCTCTCTTTGAATTACCTCATTGCCAGGTCTGTCAGAGCCACGCCCACTCCGCCTCGGCCAATCAGAGCTCACCCCATGAAAGGACATGGCTATGCATTAAACAGATCATTTCGTTTTTGTTTTGTTTTTATTTTCAAACTTGTAGCGGCGACATATCGCCTCAAGGAGTTTAAAATATAGTAGACTTTACTTACAGAAATAGACACACACACACACACACACACACACACACACACACACACACACACACAGGTTAAACTGAAATCTCTGGTTCTCAGGGGCTGGAGGATCCAGTGGAGCATTGTCCCCGAGGTCTCAGAGCCCATGGTGAGATATCTGTCTTGTTTACGCCAACAGTCCTCCGATGCTCGGTGCAGCTTTATTCTTTATTTGTATGATCTTGGAAAAAACACCCTGTGTCTTCCAGGATCCTCCCAAAGAGGACCTGACGGTGTCAGAGAAGTTCCAGCTGGTTCTGGACGTGGCTCAGAAGGCTCAGGTGAGTGTTGATGCCTCCTTTCTCCTGGTTCAGCAGACTTACCTTTGCTCACACTGTTTCTGTTTTCTATTCTATTTTTATTTTTTTTTTCCAGAATCTGTTCGGGAGGATGGCCAACATCCTGGAGAAAATAAAGAAGTGAGTTGAGGGATTTGACAGAGGGGTCTGATTAACAGGTTCTGGTTTCTTGTTTGTTTTACACCCTGAACTAAACCAGCAGAAAAAAAAAAAAAATTTAAGATGAAATAATCAATGATCTTTCAGTGGTGTTTAAATCTGATTTTTTTGACAGTTTAAGTTTGATATAAAGACCCTTTTTATGTTTGTGTGCACGTATGCAGCCTCTTCATGTGGGTGCAGCCAGAGTTGACCCAGAAGCTCTACGTGGGTCTGTGGTTGGCCTTCGTCGCCTCCTGCCTGCTGCCCTACAAATTGCTGGGATTCATCATCGGTAATCTATCAATAACATCACCTTCCACTTTCGGCACAATCACAAACACATATGCAGACACACAGATATTTAGTAACGTACCATCTGGATACACCTGGACAACTCAAATTATTCACACTAAATCAGTTCAATCTGCAATGTCAACATTCAATCTCCGTCTCCGTGTTCTGCAATTTGATTTAAGGCCTTTATTTTCTTCTTTTTTTATTTCCTTTTTTTTCTACCTGATCGTTTGGAATGAACCTGGAGTAAATAAGCCGCCGTTCACATTCAGGATCAATTAAGAGCAACTCCCTGACACTCATTTTGAATCCTATAATCAAGAAAATACCTGAAATATCCTAAATTAAAATAGGAAATAATCCAAATTATCACCTGAAGAGCTGCAGACCTCCGACAGCTGAAACATCCTCCGAAAGCTAGCATAAACAATCAATGAAAATAGTATGAATTTAAATGTTCTAAAGTTCACTGGCTCCTTACTTCCTGTTCCTAATTTATTGGTTTGTCGCGGCAAATTATCTTCCCCTCAGGTTTCTATGCCGGCATCAAGTTCTTCATCATCGACTTCATCTTCAAGAGCTGCCCCAAGTTGAGGCAGCGCTACGACACACCCTTCATCATCTGGACCAACCTACCCACCGACCTGCAGCTGAAGGAGCGCGGAGTTGGCGGCGCAGCACTCGGCCGCCGGGTCAGTCACGGTGATGGGGAAAAGAATCTAGCTCTGGTTGCAGCGCGGTGGAGAAAGATGATACAGAGTCCTTTACTCCCTTGGACCAAACTCATCTCCATGTTGCTTCAGCGAAGGGAGGTGTTTGGATGCACAAAGCCAGTTAGCATAGCGAGCCATGATGTCAGCTGACTCTAATAAGTATTTATTTTTTTACCCTGTATTCAAATGGTGTCATCGTCTAAGACATTGGTTCTCGTACCTTCTCCCACCATCTCAGAAAATACTAGGCTCTCCAAGTACCACCAAGTATCAAATCACAGTAGAGCAGTATGTGGAAGTTTTATTCCTTACTGTATTTATTACAATTGACAGCCACTTTTAACAAGCGGCAGTTTGAACTTAAACTGTGACCTTAAATACAAGAACATTTTAAAAAGCAACTTAAATAATGTCTAAATTAAAATGTATCGCATCTGAAAATGAGATGAAAAGTGTTCTTCATCCACAGCCTGCCCCGGCTGCAAGAGGAGGCGGCCATGTTTGTTTACATTTGGTTGAGTGATTCCGCTATGTGCCACTAGATGGCGCCAGAGTGCCCCTCAAAGCTGAACAATGCGATTTCTTCTTTTCCTCATTTTTAAACCAAGCAAGCCGTTCTCTTACCTCGGCCAAATCCACCTTGGACTCCAAGACTTAAATACTGTTTGAAAGAAAAGTGAATAAAAGGTAATACGTTTTTAAAAATGTTTTAAAATCATAAGGTCTCCCAGTGTTGCGAGACCGGCGGCTGGTTAGCTAATAGCTACACCGGCTGCGGTTCAAACCCGATCAGACCGGTTACAGCGGCTGCTCACTGCTCTGCCTGCTCTGAGTTTTTGCCATTTTGTTTTTGTTTTGTTTTTCCTCTCAGCTCTCTGAGTGTGAACAGGTAGGACGCTGCTGTGTTTGTGTGTGTTTACAGTGTAGACGTCACGGGTGTGTGTGTTAGCATAGCTAGAAAGGAGACGATCAGAACACCCAGCGGTCCACTGCTCCCTTTAGCGCCCCCCTCTGGACAAACTCTGAAACCCACAAAGTCAGATTTGTTTTGTGTGTTTTTATTTTTCACTAGTGATGGCCGATACCACACTTTTACAATACGATACCCATTACTATTTACCCGTATGTGATCTGATTACTTATTATTTAACAACTTTAAAAGTGCAAAGTAAACACCACTGACAACTATGTACAACGCGCTGCGCTTATGGTCATGACATGGATGGACTAGTTCAATTCTATGCTGCGGGGGTGGGGGGGTCGGAAGTGACACGTGCGCTTTTATTTTGCATTTATTTATCAGTATGAATACTTTATTAGAGTAATCAACACTTAAATGAATAGTGTGTGAGTACGGATGTATCGATACCATGGAATCGATACTCCCATCAGTTGCTCTCCACCTGGGTATCGTAGGGTGTGGTTTGTGCTTCCTGTCTTTTCCCGGATGTCAACAATGGTTCCCACCACCAGCTTCCTTTGCTTCCTTTCCCCCCCCCCGGAGATGAGCAAGGCACCATCAGAATCAGAAAAACTTTATATGTCTTTACATAGAGGAAGGCTGCCTTAGGTAACTAGAGATGTACACAAAAAGGTGACCTGGAGAACGAACAGAAATTTTGTCAAGTAGTAAAAAGAAACACCGGAAAATGTCAAAGAAATTTGAAGAAATTGTTTGAAAATGAACAAGACAGCAAATTACCTTAAAAATCTACAATGCATTGACATGAATTAAGATTAAAAGATATATTATCAAGAAGGGAAATCACCTTATATAAAGATTTTTTTTTTTTAATTTTCTCGCCTGAAGGAGAGGAAGTCACACCGGGCCAGTTTGAATCCGCTGAAAGAGCTTCTCATGGTATCTTCTTTTTTTTTTCTTTTTCTCCCACCCACACGTAAACACCCAGGTCACGACGGCGGGTGGCCGGGGCAGCCTCAGCGCCGCCGCCCCACCCGGTGTGAGCCGGGACGAGGAGGGGGGCCGCTACTACAGCACCAAGAGGGGGGCCTTCCATGAGGTGTTCAGCCTACCGGAGAGCGAGCGCCCCCTACCAGGTGGGTCCGGAACTGCAACCTTCATACTGAAGAGATATGTATTTTTGGAATCAATAACGCAGTTTTCACTTCCTGCTCCCTTGTGTCTCATAAAGTGAGATATGAACATTTTGGGTTAAAGACACAGTAATGATGAACAAATATAAATTGTTTTTTCGGAGCATATTTTTAACTTAGTTGTGTGTTTCAGTGTGTGAGAACGGCTGGCGCTGCTGCCTCATCAACCGAGACCGGAAGACGCCGACGGACTACATCCGCAACGGAGTCCTTTACGTCACCGAGAAGTAGATCCACACAAACCCACCCTTCTTTTCCCCTGTTTCTATCAAACCTTTGTCGAATGTGCTCAACGGAGCCTGAGAAAACCTCCCAACATCCCCAAAAAACATAGAAAATCATTGAAAATACAAAAAAAGAGGAAGTGGTCTTAAAACCGAAGTCCGTAAAGGTTTTATGTGTTACTGCCTCGAGGAGCACCGGCTGATGAAATGATGAAAATCTTATCTATAACTGCCGGACTGACCTGAAAGTACTTGAAAAATCCATAGTACTTCAAAAGAGTATTATAACTAACTCAGATTTTCCGGCAAAACCCTTTCAAATATTCGTGAGTTTGAGTACATGGAATATTTTTGAGAACCTCTTCTTGTCGAAATGTAGTTGTCGTGGCAACTGGACTTGAATTTCCTCACTTGAAGACGTTTCACCCCTCATCTGAGAAGCTTCTTTAGTTTCAATGACCTGTGGGGAGTTGGCAAATATGATTTGAGAAACTATGTGAAAATCTGCCGGGAAATATTCACCAGTAACTGGTAGCGTTGGGTTTTAGGTAACAGTGTTGCAGCTTTTGTCCGCTTTAGCATTTAGCTTCTCCTGCGCTAAGTCAAGATTCCAGAAGAGTATGTTTGGCAACGCCGGTCCTGATCCGGTCTTCTTCTTCCTTTTTCCCTGCCCCGCCCCTCTAAGCTACCTGTGCTTCGAGAGTTCCAGCTCCAGGTCGGGATCCTCCAAGAGGAACAAGGTCATCAAGCTGCTCGACATCACCGAAATCCAGAAGGTACGTCACTTCCTGCCTTCGCGGTCACATGGTTCACCACTTGCTCGGGTTGCCAGTCGGTCCCAGTCAGATACAGTTTGCTAACATCAGTCTTCTTCCTCCAGTACAAGGTGTTGTCAGTGCTGCCTGGTTCCGGGATGGGTATCTCCATAGCAACGCCGTCCACCCAGAAGGTGAGAGCCGCTCATGGATTTGAATTGTTGTCAGATGACGCCTTACTTTGTCGCTCTTCTGTCTGACACAGAAAGTACTCAGAGAGTAAGCGGTAGTTTTTTTGGTTAGCTTTAGTCGGCGTGCTAATGCTAGTCCATCAAACCCTGCTCCCTGATAGAAATGTCAAGACTCAGGTGTCGGGAATATTTGTTCAAAATCTTCAGATTAGAAAGAAAATAAGGAATCATTTTTGAAAGGTGTCAGATGATCCCAGTCCAGACAATGAAGAAAGTTAGAGATCAAAAAAATGCTTTTATTTCAGTTTCTATAGCAATCGAAAAAGGCTTTTATTCAGGCGGTGTGGAATGGTTTAATTGTCAAGAGGACATTTGTCATCAGATGAGTTTAGATTTATTTTCTGCTCCACTTCATGAGGAAAACCCAGGAATTTCAATCCACCACGTTCGAGTTTGCAAGCCAGCTGGTCGCTAAGTGGAAGTGTCGAAGCTCTGAAAAAGTGGCAGGAAGTCCCTCCTCCGTCTGCTTCCTGTTAAGACCTACCCCTCAAAATAAAACTGATATTATAAATGGTTAAAGCTGATCTATCTCTGGTCTCCCTTTCGGATCAGGAGAGTCAGACGGGTCACTCCCTGAGTTTCCGACTCCATCCATCTCCGTTGGCCGGGCAACAGACTCCATGTTTGTAGTTCCACCGCTTGACCACTAGAGGCACGTCATCGCCTCGCTGTTGTTCTCTGTTCTGCAGCCGATGGTGTTCGGAGCGATGATGCACAGAGACGAGGCCTTCGACGCAATCTTCAACCAGCACGTGAAGATGGTCGCCATGGCGGCGGCCACCAGCACGGAGACGTAGTGGCTCGGAGGCGGCGGGGGCCTTTCCCAGCATCTGGAGCGGCTCGCTCACGTCAGACTTTTGACCGGCCACTGATCCACCAATCAGCTGGCAGCGCCATAGGAACCTGGCGTGTCACATGTCGCGGCCGAACCGACGCCGCAGCTGCCAGCGACCCACCCTTTGGTCCCACTTCTTGCATGACCCTACACGTTAAGCGTGAAACAGGGACTGTTTTTTAAACCTTTTTCAAACTGATCACTTCCCTTTATTTTTATCTTTTCCCCTTTTGTCTATCAGTTTTTTTCTAGAAAGAAAATTCAAATCTTTAAACCTTTTCATTTTCAGTCCAAAGGCCACTTTTTTCTGTACTCCGATATTTTAAAGATAATATAATCTACACGATCGAATAAATCGATAAATTCCAATCACAGAGAGTCGACCTCAGACAAGGACGGCAATCAATAGTAATGATAATTACTGTTTATCTCTGATGTAAAATCTTTCACGCAAAAAACTGCATTCTCAGCTTCCGTCCGAACGACAGTTTCTATGTTAAAACCAAAATGTAAAAATCCACCAAGAAAATAAAAGATTTAAACTATAAGAAACGACGAAGATCAACAAGGTGACGATGGAATTCAGCATCAAGGGAATAGATTTTTATTTCTTTGCACTAAACCTTTACATTTTTTAGTAACAAGCATTGAATAACTTCCATCGGAGTGGTGCAACTCGACCCACATGTTTAGTCAATACTGTTTCCGATAAAAGCTAAGCAGTCGTCAATGGAGTCGATTGGAACATCAGCTGAATGTAGTACAAAGTGCCCGATGTAGTGAAAGTACCCGACGTGCAACGACGCCCTGCTGTACCAAGAATTGCGGCTTTACAGCCAAACCAAAGCCGGCGACATAGTCTGCCGGTCAGCCAATCAGATTAGACAATACTGATTGTGTCGATATCGATCAGAAGGGTTTCTATGAAGAGGAAAACACGTCCCATTTTCATTTCCGTTTCTAATGTTTTTTTAAAAAAGGATCTTGAATTAGAAAGTCAGACTTTACTGCATTTTTGTACGTTTTAGATTCAGCAGCGGAGGAGGCGGGGCTTCTTTTCACCGCCTGTCAGTCAAACTGTTGCTCACAGTCCTTGGTTTCAAAAAACTCCCAAACATTCTATTGGGTGCATTTTTAGAAAGACTGCAAGCGAAGTTGAACTTGAAACAGGCCTGACGGTTGTGTTTTTTTCACGCCGGATGTAAAACCACAGCGCCAGCAGCCTCTTGTCACGATGGGGGAGGGGGAGCGGCTGTGTCATCACCATGGTAACCAGACACTTTCTAAAAAAAAAAACACTTTTTCAAGAAGTTCTTTTGGTTAAAGAAGTGCCGAAGGTCATTCTCTTGATATGTCTGTCTCATTTACAATACTATTATTTTTTTATTGTTTCCCTTTCTACCACATTGGGTTTCTTGTGGTTTTTAAAGTCTGAATCCAAACCGGCTTCTTTTTTTTTCTTGTTGTTTCTCAGGTTTTTTTCTGTCTTGTTTTCAGAGGGTCTTTTTTTTTAAATATATGTTCATGTACAAACTGTCTTTTTTTTTGTAAATGAATGTTTTTTAATTGTAATGTGATTTTTCTTTTTCTTTTTTTTTTGTAATTTTCAAATCGAAGTTAAATCCGAACTGAACACTGCCGGGTCTCCCGTTGTTGAATTCCTTCAGTACCACCTTCAGCCTGCAGGGGTCGGTAGAGGAGCGGCCGTGGGTTTGGATTCCACAGCAGTGAATACCTGGTTGTAAAGACCTTATCAAACCAGGTGATGACAATCCCGTATTTGTTAAGGTCAGAGTGACCGTTTTTCCGCAACCAAGCTGTCATGTTCCTCAAACGTGGACTTGAGTCAGGGTTTGAGAAGCTACGGCGGATATTCTGGCAAAGACCCGTGTAATAACGCCTTAACGACACTTGAACTTCAGCACTTCGGCAGGTTTTCCTCCATCGAGTCTTAATAAATCCATAGATATTTCTGTCTTGAATTAGCACCTCATTTCTGCAGGAGTTTATGGTGTCCAAAGTGGATTGACCGCTGATCATTCGCTCAAATCATTCGTTGTCAAAACTGCCCACAGGGTTTGGTTGGGCGGCAGGGTTCAACATGGACTGGTCAAACGTCCAAGCTACTTTTTTTGAACTGAAGCTGGTGAACATGGAGAAAACCCGGTGGACCTTCCTGTTGTAAGACAACAGTCACTGACTATATAGTTTTCTAATTTAAAAAAATTGCACCGGCCACATTGATGTTGAAGGCTCATCCCGCTCACTCGTAACTCAGATCTCGTATCAAAAAAAAATCAACCGAGCGACAGCTTGTATCTCAGAAACTCGATGCACTCGTAGGTCAAGGTTGCAATGTACCTCAATAAATGGTTCTCACGCACCTTTTATTCTGACAGAGAAAGAGGCAGAACAATACAATTAAAAATGCAGAATTTAATTTTAACATTTTACAAATCCATCAATAAACAATAAACAATAAAATGATATTTGATGTAAATTCACACAAGTACCTTTAAAAGATGAATTGAAATATCAAAACAGGCAACAAGATTAAAACAAAGCAGAAAAAAAATTATTTTCTTAATTTTTCAAACCAAACATACGGATGCTTTCTCCATTTTGAATGAAGTCAAATGAAAATCATCTCATTGGCCATCTTAGATTTACTTCGGAGGTTCGGACTCCATGGGGAGACGCTCACGCTGTGGTTCAACGGAGGCTGATAAAATCAAAATCCGCTGGTTCTCCCATCTTCCTGTCTGGAAGCGGCGGGCCAGGTTTGATGTTGGCGGCGGCATCTCACAGGTTGTGGTCCTGGTCGCTTTCCGAGTCCTCGCTCACCTCCTTCAACTTGACTCCGAGCCCGCTGTCCAAGTCCCGCCCTACCAGGCCTCCCGCCGGCGACTTCCTTTCCGTCGCCTCATCGTCCTTGTCCTCGTCGCTCTCGTCGGGGATGATGACCACTTCCTCCGCCGCCGCGGGGTCGATGTCCTCCTTGAACCAAACCGACTTGTAGCCGTCGTCGAAGCGCCGCTCTTTTGTCAGGATGGGCTTCACGCCCCTCTCGTCATCCGTCCTGTCGGAGTCCGCCTGGCTGCCATCGTCGTCATTGTGGAGCCCGCGGAGCTGCGCCGAAGACCGGAGAAGCTCCGCCAGTGTTTTCTGCGGTTCGTCGCCAGTCGCCGTCCCACCGTTGTCGTCGTCGTCCTTCTGGAAGGCCTCGTTGGTGAACTGGATCCCGTCCTTGGGGCCGGGGCCGAGGCTCAGCTGCGGGAACATGGACGCTCTCAGGCGAATCTCTACATCGACTGGATTATTTCATCTAATTTTCTTAAAAATGACATTCTGACTTTGTAATAACTGTGTCATCACTGCTTTGTTTGCTTTAAATTAAACCCATTTCCTTTTGATTCCCTGTCGATTCTCTCACCGAGCTGCGGAAGACGGCGGCCTCCAGGACTTTCTTCCAGTCCGCCCGTCCCATCCGGGCATGGAAGGCGAGCACGGCGATAACGACCAGGCTTAGGAAGAGCAGTGTGCCGAGGCTCGCGCCCAGCGCCGCCATGTCCGCCAACCTAAATGTTCCCAAAGGGACGACCTCACTGCCTGCTGGGACAGAGAACATCCGGGTAAACGCAGCCCAACCCCTCCTGCCGGAACGACCCACTTCCTGTCCAGACCTAAAGCCTACAAACACTTTTAAGGGGATGTCACAAATAGATAAAGAAATAATATACATGTTCATAAATAATAATAATAAAAAAGATAAAATAAATCATTATCTAAATGTAAAAAAATATTATATATTTCTATAGATATATAGATATATCTATAGATATATATGAATAAAAGAATAAATTAAGTAAAGCAAAGAGAGAGAAAAAGAAAAGGATATGTGAGGCTCCTCAGGGTTCCCTGTCGGGGCCTCTGTCCGGTTGATTCATACAAAAATAAAATCAACCCAGAAACGTTTGTTGAGTAAATATTTGGATGAGTTTCGGAACCCAGTTAGGCTGGGTGGCCCGTGGTTGGTCGCTCATGGCAACACAAAGTCTGAAATGGCGTCGGATCCGCGCAGGGTTTTTTAAAAACTGTTTAATGGAGAATTTGCGGTGTTTTTTTGGAGGCTTTTTTTGTTTGTTTGTTTAGTGGTTTGGGGGCATGAAATATTTATTCCCTGTTTGTTCCTGGCCGGGGAGAGGTTTGGGTGTCGAGCTCCCTTCGGTCGGAGAGCGGGACAAACGGGAGCAACGTTGCCTCCAGTGGACTTACTGGAGTCAGTGGTGGAGGTGAGGCTCTCCCCGGTGGTGCTGGGAGATGTGGAGGGACTAGTGTCTTCGGCAGTTGTGGTGGCCGCGGTTGTGGCGGTGGTGGTGGCGGAGGTGGTACCTTCGGAGGTGGTGCTGAGGCTTTGACTGGTCGTGCTGGGGGCGGCGGTGGTTGAGGTACCTTTAGGGGTGGTGGGGGCAGATGTGGTGGCAGTGGTGGTGGCGGCGGTGCTGGCGGCGGTGCTGGCGGCGGTGCTGTAGGGCGTCGTGTTTGTGACGGCAGCAGTGGTTGTGGGCAAAGGGGTGGTGGTGGTGAGACCTGGGAGGAGAGCAGCAGACTTTAATGGGACGGCGGGCAGGTGGCGTACTATGGAAGCTCCATGGCAACAAGGCTCTTCCAGGTTATAGCCGGGGCTCAGAGTAGGCTTGTCCCATCAGCCATCTCATCTTGGAGGGGTGGGCAGTAAGTGGGGAAAGCCGTCCAAACTACCCAAACTCTCTGTTTGGGGTTCCTCAGGGTTCCATGTTCAGACCACTGCTGTTTTGTTTTTGTATAATTAGTATATGTGACAGTTCTAAACTGTGTCAGTGTGGGTGGTATCCTTATCATAGATTATTATATTTAGAGGTCTATTTCTGTTTTGTGCAAGAAAATGGGGAAAAGAAATGGAAGCTGTGGACACATAACTGAAAATTTTGTTGAAAAAAAAGGCAAATTGTTATATGATAAAAAAAGATCCAACAAGTAAAACTATTTAACAAATTCATTTCTCCTGAAAAAAATCCCCCCATATATATTCAGTTATGTTTAATTTTCCTGAAAAATTCTCCCTGCAAAATAAAAAAAATGTTCGAAATTAGAAAATAAAATTATAAGCATAAAAAAGTTTGAATATGAACAAAAATCACCAGAATTAGAAAATTAATAACAATGGACAGAAAACTTAATGACCTTCTGCCTCAGATAACGCACAAGTATTGAATGTGTGTGTGTGTGTGTGTGTGTGTGTGTGTGCGTGTTTGTCTGTGTGTTTGTGTGTGTGTATGCGCGTGCATCCTTTTATTCTCTGAGTGTTAACCAACCAATCAGACTTTGTGTTTGCAACATGGTGGCAGAAGGGACCAACCACAGGACGGCCTACCGGTTCTCTCATTTCGAATAATGATAAATAGGAAGAAATGTGGTCGCTTGATAAAGGAGAATAAATGACCCATGAAAAAAGACAAAAATATATGAAAATAAGTTTGATTGAAAAAAATTGAATTTTGAATTGAAAGTGATAGTTTACAGAAATATCAACAAAGAAACAAAAATGTTTATAATTTCAATCTGAATATATTTACCCAATATATAAAAAGGTTTGAGAAAATTGGTTTAAAATAGAAAAAATTTAAATATCTTCTGATAGACAAATGAAATGCTGGAAAAACAAGGAATAAATCACGTCTGGGGTTTGTTTTAAGAAATTAAGTAAAATAAAATGAAATAAACAGCATAAAATGGAGATTAAATCAACAATAAATTTAATTATTTTGGAAGATCAAATCAACCAAATATTTTCTGAAAATGTAGAATAAGACAGAAATTTGAAATTTTGCAAGAGAAAAGAAGATTTTCCAATAAAATTGAAAGAAAACCAATAAAAACTAAAAAAAAAATGAAACAAAACAAAAAGTAGTCCTGGGAGGAAGAGATGTCAGCTTAGAACACGTTTTGCTTGGAAAAAATAGCTTTACTGAAATTACAATGAAATTTACTGGAAAATTCCCCTCAAAAAATATTGCCAGGTAATAGATGCCTGAATAATACTGAAAATGTCCAAGAGGCAGACAAATGATGAAGCAAGAAAATAAAAAAGATAAATTAAAAAAATTTAAAAGAGAGAAAAACAAGGAAAAAACTAAAAGTGAAACGTGTTTAATTGACCAGAAAATGTACCTAGAAAAATAACAAGGAGACAAAAAAAATTGTTAAAAAGCACAAAAAAATGTAATTCTTGATAAATAAAAGAACACATTTTTGGAAAAATTCACACATTGCATGAAAACAGTGTGTGGAAAATGGCATAGAAATTCGAAATTAAATATTATATATATATATATATATATATATATATATATATATATATATATAAATATATACTTATCTATATAATGTGTGAATCATGTCTCTGATTATTGGGTGATACACAAAACATAGACGTAGAAAATATTATGTATTTTTATAGAAACAACTGTAGAATGAAAAATTACAAACCTATAATAAACCTTATAAAATTATTGCCACAAACGCATTTGTACTTAATTTGGATAAATAATGATTAACAAATTGTAACAAATAATAACAAATAAAATGTTTTATATATACATATACATATATATATATATATATATATATATATATATATATATATATATATATATATATGACTGTTGCTAGTAAAAAACATAGGAATAAAAAAATATCGTCATAGCTTATTTAAAAAAAAAAGAATCAAAATGTTTCCTAAAAAGTTTTTAAAGTAAATTTTATACATGCAGTTTTCTGTGTGTGTGTGTGTATATATAGACAGAGATTTTTACAATTGACTGAGAAAATAATTTCGAAATAACGCTGATCATCGAATTACTTCCAGAAAACATTGTTAATTTTCTAGTTATAATATACACACACACATAAATAGAAATAATTTTGAAAAAAATTATATATATCTACATATACATTTATACATATTTATATACATAAATATATTTCTGTGTATTCACATATATATATATGTATGTATACACACACACACACACACACACACACACACGCACACGCACACGCACACACACACACACACACACACACACACACACACACACACACACACACACACATATGTTTATAAATGACCTACCGAAAAAATACACCAGAAAGAAATCTTTGAATGTAACAGAAGCTTTGGAAAAAAGTAAACAAATATTTGAATGTTCAAGTAAAATTGGAACCACAATGACCGAACTGCGAAAGAAATGATAAATAAAATGGCAAAATGGAAGTGAAATAAATCCTGAGAAAACTGTCTTGAAGTGTAAATGCGACAACGCAAACACAGAAAGCACGTTATCTTGTTTGTCATAAAACAACAATGCATGTGAACATTTTTTAGAGCAAAAATTGTCGGACCTTTTAAACAAAGATAAAGATAAAAAAAACAGACATTCAGAAAAAAAAATCAAATCAAAGACAAATGTCTTTTTAAATAATATGACAATTTGATAATAATATTGAAAGACTTTAAGATTGTTTTTACTGAATCAAAAATGATCTTTTTGTAAATTAATAAATAAATTAATATTCACTAATTTTATCTATTCATTTCTCTAGTTACCCTCCTACCTATTGTCACGTCCACTGAGAGCTCGGCTGTGTCTGACTCGTCGCTGGACGTGTCGAAGGCCTCCACCTGGGGCCGGGGGACACAGGCAGACGTCAAAAACCCGCCCGTCGGCCCGTCGCTCCATCGGGACGACTTGGACTCACCTGCAGGGCGAAGGTTCCTGCGGCGAGTTCGGAGGTCAGGAACAGGAAGTTGTTGATGATGTTGAAAGCCTCGTTGCCTTTCACCGAGTAGACGATGTCGGGATTAAAGCCCTGTTTCAACCAAAACCCAAACATGAGCGCTTCAAATCCGCCTGCCATAAAAAATTAAAAATTAAAAATAAAAAAATTCAAAATCACCCTGAAAACCACTGACTTGTGACTCGTTGTGACTCGTTTGTCAAAAACGCAAGATCTCAGACTGGCTGCCATGTACAGCAGCTCCTCATTTATCGCGGGGGTTGCGTTCCAGAAGCCGCAATAAATGAAAATCCACAAAGTAGAAATTTATTTTATTATTTGTAAATGTTTTAAAGCTATTTGATCCTCCCCGCACTCTCTCTAACCTTTCCCGTATTCTTATAAACACTTCCTTTACTCATAAACAAGCAGCGATAGCATGTTGTGAACGATGTGAATCGGACAAGGCGAGATGCTGAATGCATGCCATGCTACGCTACTGTCGCTGAGCAAGTCAGAGCTCAGGATACAGAACACCATGCTCCGACCAAGAAAATGCTTGTTTTACCACAAAAATAAGTGAAATGATAAACATATAAAAATACAGTCGCAACAGTAATATTGAGAGCGATGTGTGGAGTTCTGTGATTTCCAACGGTCTGTGAATGTGTCTCGATTAGGAGCGAATTGGGACATGAGCTCCTGTAGTTGTTTTTTTGGCATAACTGTTCTAATAAAATAAAGGTTTGTCAACCGACAACCCGTCATCCTTGAACATTAAATTACAATCCATTTTTTTACCGCAAACTCCGCCATAAAAAAAGTTTGGATGACAGACTTAGATTGGCATGCTATCTACCAACATTGGCTATCGATGAAATTTGGCACCCCTGCTTTAGCACATAGAGTAAAATAAAAATACCTCCAGAATTCAACAAGGAACTGCCAAAAATAAAAATCCATTATCTAAAAAGGAATTAGGCAAAAAAAAAAAATAGAAATAATAATCAGTTGATAATTTGGTAAGAAAACTACCATGTATTTGTCTAAAAGTTTGAAAGTAAATAAGAAATGCTGACCTTAAAATCACGTAAGAACAACATAGACTGAGCAGGAGACCGAAGGAGACACGGAAAAGAAATGATTTCCTAAAAAGTGACATTAAAAACTGGCAAATAATTACATTTGAAAAAATGGGAAGAACTGCAATTTAGCTTGGAAATGTTCAGATCGAGGACTTTTACCCCCGTGGCATCGTAATCTTTGTCCAGCGCAACGATCCTTAGCGGTTGGCCCTTGCTGTCTGTCGCCATGGAACCCATGGCATGGATGAAACCTTCATACATGGGCTTCTCGAATTTGGGACCGAAGAGGCTCTTGTTCAGAACCCTGATGTTGATGGAGGTCGTGGCGGTTTGGCTTGTGCTCTGCTTCTGGGTCGCCTGGAGAGAAAACACCAAAACACCACCTGCTTGAAATCTGGAAAAAAAATCTTCTTTTCCTTTGGGCTCCCTCACGGAACACGACAGCCAATCAACGGCCTCCATCTAGATCTAGATGTTCCTCCACTTGCTCTCACTACAGATCACAATGTCATCTGCAAACAGTTGTAGTCCATGGAGTATAACCTCATCTATCTGCCTGTCCATCGCCATGGCGAAAAAGAGCGGATCCCTGATGCGCCTCAATATTTCAATAGAATTTGGTGAAAAGTTTGTAGCTAGCTCTCGACAAAGCTGGTTCAAAAACAAAAATAAAAATCAAATGAAAACCTGGGGAAAAAAAAAACTTGAAAAAGAAGAAAGTAATCAATTAAGATTCGGGGAGGAAAAAAAAATCAGAACATTCTTTTTCTCGTCAGGCAAAAACGGTGATAAAGTGCATGAAAAATTAAAAAAGAAAATTAAGATTAAAATGTGGGAAATCAAAAAATGATCAGAACAGCGGCAGGAAGTGACCTCATAAACCGCAGGGAGAATTTTAACTGTAGTGAACTGAGCGTCGCTAAAGGAAAAAACAAACAAACAAAGGAAACCCAAAAACTTATGTCAAAAATAAGTAAAAATTATAGTGAATATAGGAGAGTAGAATAAAAGAAAGAATTATATTGAAATCAGCCATAAAAAAAAATTAAGTGTGATTAAATAACCGAAGAATTATTTCTAATTGTCTCTGTGAGATGTCATCTTTATATTTTGAATATTCAAAAGCGGGATATGAAAAGGGAAGTTGGTCTTTACCAGAACGGTGAGGACAATGTTGTCCAGGCTGATGGCCGGGTTCACCATGGTGATGTTCCCCGTGTTTGCATCGATCTGGAAGAGATCGTTCCCGGTTCCTGCGGAGGAAATACATCGGACGGGCTCAAACCCGCCATCAATCATTTATCCAATGGATAAATGTTTCCCGAAATCAACTAATTTTGTTATTTTCCTGTGATGTCCTTTGGGCAGATTTTTAGCATCTAAGGAAATAATTATTACCGATAATTTATTGTTTTCATTATTATTATCATGAATGCTGTTGTTGTTGTTATCAACAGTGCCAGTTGTATTACTATAGTTCTGGTTGTGTTACTGCATTTAAAAACAAAATCATGCATAGACATATTACAAATATATCTATTTATATATTTTTAACAGAAGAAAAATACAACATTTTGAGGTGTTTTGTGGCCAAATGAATATGCAGTCCTGCGTTTCTCATGTTAAAAGGAAACTTTCAACAGAATTTTTGGAAGGAATACTTTGGAGTAATTTAGCTTTTTTCAAATATGTTAAAAATATAAGTTGATTCTCAACTGATTTTCAAATGAACCTGTACTTGATTTGTAGTTGAATTATAACTGAATTTTGACTAAACTGGGACTATTTATCCTTGAAAATCATCGCACCGTTACACACGTTTTTGATTATTTTTCCGGTAATTTCATTACAACTTAAAGAAATACCGGAACGGGTACATTTTAAGCTTTTTTTAAAATATACATTTTTATTAGTGTGTATTTCCAGGAGCCTGATTGTCCAGATTTGTTTTTCCTCTCCTTCCTTTAAACATTTTATTTCCTATTTCTTCTTCCTTTCTGGTCAATTAAAGGTGAACTTTAAAGTATTTTCATCACTCGTACGATATTAATTTCACCAGACGTCCAACGTTTAACAAGGCAACCAGAATCAGAGCTTGGGGATTAACAGTAATCTGCAAGCTTCACCTCCCAGGAAGGAGTAGACCATCATGTCATTGATCCCAGAGTCGCCGTCAACAGCGTAGAGCGGACCTGGTTTCAGAGGTAGAATTCCAGGCTGCGGTGGGACACACACAAAGACACACACACACAGACACACACACACACACACACACACACACACACACACACACACACACACACACACACACGCACACACACACGTGAAAAAGGTGTTCAACAATCTTTAAACTAAAGGTTTTAAAAAAAGGAACTGGAAATTTTGAAAAAAAATCCACATTAAAATTGCGACAATTTGATGAGAAAACTCTTTAAAATTAGCCTAAAACCGCTATTCAATTAAATGTAAACAAATAAAACAAATAGGTTTCTACGTAATATAATTTTGTATATATGTAGATGTCTTTGCAGTTTCATGGAGTGTCGAGTATGGTGCCTTAAATAAAATACATAATTACCATAATTATAAAAACAAAGAAGAAAAAAAAAAACATGGAAAACCTCAAACATGAAAATGACTAAAGTCAATGAACTAAAAGAGAAAATAAGAAAAAAGTCACTGAACATCTGGAAATTATATGGTAAAATTCAAAACATCATAAATGATATTCCAAGGAAACTCTCACATTAAAACCTTGAATTAATTGCAGAGAAAAATGATCTTGAAAACTACAGATGTTTCTTTTCAGGTTACAGATGTTTCTTTATCATTTGTCCCGAAAGAGAAGGAAAAGAAATTCTTTTAACATCAGCTGGGAACTTTTACACATCCCGTCGTCGGACGGCTAAAAAATTTTCCTATCTTATAACAAATTAACCCCCCAAAATATATATATATATATATATATATGTGAATAAATATTGAACGAGGCTACAAAAAAAAAAAAAAATTCAGCTTCGAAGGGAAACAAAAATGAGGTCTGTAAAAGAATTGCTCGGCAGGAACTGGTTGGAGGTTCGGAGGAGGCGGAGTTTCACACAGACGAGCGCTGGAGGTCAGAGGTCATGGAGCACCTGGACTTCGTTGAAGTTGACCTTGCCGGTGTAGCCGCTCCCCAGGCAGACCGTCGCCATCCCCACCTCATGGCGGACGCAGGGCTGGAACCACGGCGGACGGTTGTCCACGTCTCTGATGGTGACCATGACGGTGGTCGTGGCGGTCAAGACAGGGTCCCCGGTAACCAGAGGCCTGTCCTGCGGCATACGGACACCAACAGCAGGTTTTCAAGACTGTAACTTTGAAACACTGCTAATTTCCTCAACACGCAGTTTTCATTTATTGCTCATTTTAACTAACTTGCACAAAATTTTAAACCTATATTGTTTTGTGATTCTTGGATGAAAAAAATGATTGTTTTTTAACTTGTGTCTTTTCTTATTGGGGTATACCTTCAAATGTTTTCCTTTTGATACTAAATTCTCTCTCTTTTGCATGGGAAACCAGCTTTCAAGTGGATTTTAACATTATTTAGTAAATGGCCTTCAGTCACTTTTCGGAAATCACTGAGAAATAACTTCCCAGCCTCTAATTCTCCTTAAGATTTGATTTATGTCTTACAAGTGATTTCATAGCCATTGAAATAAGAGAAGCAATTAAACTAAATGCTTTGATGAAGTGATGATAAATCCATTTAAAAGAATTAAATTCAGGAACTTGAAAAAAAAAAGTGATCCCTCATGACCCCAAGTAAAAGTAAAAGTTGTTGATGTTACCCACCACACCGTAGAGCACCAGCTTGACACTCTGAACCTTGTCATAGTCCAGGACTTTCGCTACCAAGATGTCCGGGAGAGTAGGCGATCTCAGCTTGAAGTAACCCTGACAAGAAAAAAAGAAGGCCGAAATGTTACAAAAGAAAAAACATCCCGAAACGCCGGAATACAGAAAAGCAATTATAAATTGAGCATTCGGACGATTCAGTTTAAAAAAAAAAATAGAACTTACATTGTCAGGCTCCAGTCTATGTTCAATCAAAAGATCATCAGCATCAGTTGCCTCAATTAAACCTATACTTGTTCCAACAGGCAAAAGCTGAAAGAAAATGATGTCAATTTGATATTTCAGTGATAAAGAAGTGCTGCTTTTAAAAAAGAAAAGGCATCTGGGATATGTTGCGGAAAAGGCCGTGTTGCAGGATGAGTTATTCTAACCAAGCTAGGGGGAGAGAGCTAGTCTCAGCCAGCTAAAACTTAGCTTAAGAAGGGTAATGATGATGTAGTATTTACATATATAGATATTTCAATGGCAAGCTAAAACAAAAAAATGAGACAGAGGTATTAAATTCAACACAGCAGGTCATACCATAAAATAACACTGTTGTGTTTGTTATATCGTCAAAGTTTGCCATTTCTGTTGATTAATCTTATGCTAATGAAACATGCTAATGTCAGCCAGCAGGAAATAGATTAAGTCAACCCACTACCCTGATTAAAGGTATAGTTAGAAGACAGGTTAATACTTAATTGCTATTCAAAAAGGTTGCTTCAACGGAGGAAAAAAGACCAGCGTGTCGGGGCCAAAACAGCTAACTTACATCAAACACATTCACCCTGTATTCGCAACTTTCTCGAGGTAGCACAGTGCTAATATCAGTAGTTTGAGATCACAAATGTCAACCACACAGCCAGATGGAATTTTGTGGATATAGGGGTAATTGTTTTAAGATAAAATAATCTAAAAAATGTGGAAATGGGGGGGAAAAACGAGGTAGTAACCCTAGAACAACTTTATAAAGTTATTTATGCTAATTTAGCTGCCCGACGCTCGCTGCCGTCAGTTAGCTATCAAGCTAACAGTGTATGTTAATGCTGGATCAAATAATTATTTTTTTCAAAAATGCTACGTAAATAGTGTGGTAAATCGGGCGAACATAGAAACAGATGTTAATGAAGTTAAAGTCATTCAATAATATGCATATACAAATACTATCCCTCCGTTGTTTTTATCAGCTGAAATAAGGGTAACTGAGTTAACGACATGCAGCTGACGTCAGCTAACTAGCTTGGTGAAAACTTTTGTTTAGCTTTGCGATTAAAGAAAAAAGAAAATAACGTATGAATAGAAACGGTACATTCAAACAGTAACCAATCTCTAAACCACCTCTGCCCCAAAAAAACGATCAATACTTACTAAAACTCTACTCTACCATGACTACCTAGCATGATAGCGGTAGCCATGGTGGTCACGTGGCTATACAAATATCATGAAGTTTTGTTTGCGGTTCATGGGTAGATTATGAAAATGTATACATATTCATGTGGAGGATTTTACATGGTTCACATCAAAAAAACAAGAAGTTTAAACTTATTCATCAGGACAGAAATCGCAATCTGGGAAGTCAAGGGCAATGATGACCAAAGGATGTGCCATCAAGAAATGGATGGTAGGAAGTCACAGACAGAGGAAATTGTAAAAAAAAAAAGTATAAACAAATCAAAGATAAAGTTTTGGGGGAACATTATGTACTAAAACAAACAAAAATTAACTAACTGATCGAATGCGACTCACCTCATCAATAAGGATGTTGTAGGAACTCTGAGCGAAGGTTGGCTTGTTGTCGTTGATGTTGACCACATGAACCTCAATGGATAGTTGCATCTAAACACACACACACACACACACACACACACACACACACACACACACAACGCAGAGAAAAAAAACACAATTGTGTGGGGAAAAATCAGTATTGATGTTCAGAAAAAAGAAAGGGAAAAAAAAACAGCAGGAATGAATCTATTAATCAGTAATGAACCTTACAGTTTTGTTCCTCTCGCTCTTCGTGCATAGGATGATCAGCTTATACCAAGTTGTTATCTGCAGACAAATAAAATATGGGCATTCATTTCTCTTCTTTGACTTTC
>CAAKHD010007604.1:134285-156782 GCA_901007705.1 Fistularia tabacaria
AAACACACATACACACACACACACACACACACAGAAAATAAAAATACATGCACACATGAGCAGAGCAACACAATTGCATACAAACAAAATTGAGCACGCATATATACACACACACACACACACACACACACACACACACACACACACACACACACACACACAACGCAGAGAAAAAAAACACAATTGTGTGGGGAAAAATCAGTATTGATGTTCAGAAAAAAGAAAGGGAAAAAAAAACAGCAGGAATGAATCTATAAATCAGTAATGAACCTTACAGTTTTGTTGCTCTCGCTCTTCGTGCATAGGATGATCACCTTATACCGAGTTGTAATCTGCAGACAAATCAAATATGGGCGTTCATTTCTCTTCTTTGCCTGTCTGTGTGCGTGTACATATATGCGTATGTGTCAATCCCACCTCGTAATCCAGAACCTTGTTTACTAACAGCTTGTTCCCGTTGAATTTGAAACTCTCCAAGTCATTTTGTACAAACTTCAGCGTCACGTTGGGCTGAGCCGTGATGGTCGCCACAAGTTCGCCCACTTTGTTTCCTTCTTGTATATCCACTCTTGTTGAGTCTGTTGAGCAAACTGTTGGGCAGCGCAGCACAAAATAAGCAGCGAGAAAATCAAGTTCGGATGACCACCTCAGCAGTAGCAGTTAAATCACAATTTAATGAATTCTTCAAACAAAAATCACCATTTAAAGAAAAGCAGTAATTATTCACTCATTCATTCGCTATCACGGGGCGCCGGAGCCAGCTATCGCTCGGCAG
Organism: Fistularia tabacaria; assembly: GCA_901007705.1. Taxonomy (NCBI): domain Eukaryota; kingdom Metazoa; phylum Chordata; class Actinopteri; order Syngnathiformes; family Fistulariidae; genus Fistularia; species Fistularia tabacaria. The sequence continues at coordinate 135,061 of CAAKHD010007604.1, forward strand.
ACATACAAACATTCACCCTCTCAAGGGCCCCCCTGTCGGAATTGAACCAGGGACCTCGTTTCGGTGTGAAGTGACGTGAATCACCGGTGGTGTGTTTGGCGCCCTCTAGCGGTGTACGGGAGTGGAACTGGAAGAATTTTCAGTCACGACTTCCTTGTCTTTCTTTTTCTTTTTTTTTTGTCACAAGATTTTTGCCCCCTTTGAACGGTTGATTGTTTGGCAAGCTGCTTGCAAACCCGCACGCACACAAACCAACGAAATTCAGTCAAAGCGGTAGGAAGCGAGCAGGAAGTGAATTTTTGATTTCTCCAATTTGAGACACGCAGCAATTTGAACAGAAATGAGTGGGAGAAACTTGCGAGGCATCAGAGCTTCCATAAAAAGATTCCCAATCTCTTTTCCTGGAGTGTGACATCCATGAAGCCGGATATAATACTAAAAGTCGGGGTCGAGCCATGATTTTCGGGGGGGGGGGGCCTTGGATTCTGGTTGGATGGTGACAGCGGTGGCGGCAGAGAAGGGTCGTTTACTCACTCTCCTGGCCCACGGTGGACGTCCCGGATAGCAGCAGCACCAGCGCCAAAAAGCAGAGAGGCATCCTGGCGGCGAGCGGAATGGCGTCCGTGTCCACGACGTCTCCTCGGCGTCTGTTCACTTGCTTATCTGCTGAGCTTTATGACTGCGGTGGACTTTCCCCTGCCATTAAGAAGTCGTTCAGCTGTCATCTGTTTACCGGCGGCGTATCTAACAGCTTCTCCCGAAATGAACCGTCGTTTCGTCGATGGATTTGAAGGTTTTTGGACACGTAAAGTCTGCAGACGGCGGCCGGCCCGGGAGGTTCTCCACGGCGCCTTTTTACTCAGAAACTCAAAAGACCTTCGCGAAGACGGTTGATCTCGGACATTGGTCTGTTGCAGGCGGTCACGTGTCTCGGCTTTATGGTTGGCGACGGCGACGGAACAAACACAACAAGCTGTCACTCTGAACTGATAGGGTTTTATTTTGTGCTTGAGGGAAACGTCAGGGGATTCTCAGCTATCCGTCAAGAAGCTGCATGCTGGTTTGAAATTCAGCTGTTTCCTTGCAAGAAACATTTGTCTCACTTTCATTCATTCATTCTCATTCTCTTGATCACAGGGACACTTATAGAGACGTCCAACCATTCGCCCTCTCATTCATTCCTTATATCAAGACCTAGCGACCAGTCAGTCACTCATTCACATCGTAAAGTGACGAACAACTGTTCACCCTCTCATCATATATTGACATCCAACCTCTCACTCATTCATTCACACGCCATGCCAAGACTTCGGCCACTCACCCTCTCATTCGCATGTCACATCATGACATCCGACCATTCACCCTGTCATTCACACGTCGTCATGAGACACACGACCGCTCACTCACTCATTCACACCCGACATAGTGAAATACAACCATTCACCATTTCATTGACGTTGCATAGAAATATACAATTCACTCTTTCATTCACACTCCATCCTGAGACATCCAAGCAGAAGCAGAAGCAGAAAAAAAAACATTATTTGTCCAATGAGGGGCAATCAGAGGGCATATTGGGCAGCAGCATCAAACTGTGAATATCAATAAAAATATGGGTGAGTGTACCGTATTTTCCGGACTATAAGCAGCTACTTTTTTCACACGCTTTGAACACTGCGGCTCAAACAACAATTTATGCTAACTTATGGATTTTTGGGGGGCTGATGAGCTTCATGCCGCCAAAACATTTAGCCTCATCCCACCACTGGACCAATGAAATTGCGCTTCATTCGCACACCCCCATCATGGAAAACACAAGAAGAAATGCATATGATGCAGCTTTTTAAGTTTAAGGCGATGGACCTGGCTGTCGAAGAAGGAAATAGAGCTGCTGCACGTAAGCTTGGCATCAACGAATCCATGGTGAGACGTTGGAGACGGCAGCGAGAAAAACTGACCCAATGTCTCGAAAACGTTCTTGAAGACTGGGCGAACGCAGAGAGCAGAGGGCCAAGGTGTTTCCACCGCTGTTCCCTTCCGACACTGAAGAAGACGACTGTAACGGTTTTTCAGTGCCCAGGAGGAAGACGAAGATAGGGATCGGCTGGAGGAGGACAAAGCGGGGATAGAAAGTGGATGGATGGATGGACTTCTCCTTGTGTTATTTCTTATTAATCTTTTTTAATCAGCTGTTTTACCGGCACTGTTTGGAAAAAAGCATTTCCAGTTCATATTTGTGGATGTTACCGGTATGTATTTGATTAAAAGTTAAAAAAAAATGTTTCTGCGTAACATCTTTCTGTGTAAATATCTTATGTTAAAATGCGAAGCACCTGTGGCTTATTAATGTACCAATATAGTTTATTTGTTCATTTTCAGCCGGTGTGGCTTATGTTCCGGTGCGCTCAATAGTCCGGAAAATACTGTATATAAAACACATTTCTGTCAGAATCCAACCAGGGATCTTTTCGCTGTGAGGCCATCAGCCTGTGACTCAGCTCGGGGAGGAGGCAAGAAGGGCGTGAGACTTCCCGGTAGACGGCGGTGACGACATTGGACTTGATAAATACACAGCTGACAGAGGCAACCTTCACACTGGATCTCAAGCTACTTCAAGTCCAGTCCGATTCTATCGTTTGTCTGATGACAAGTTCCAGGTAGAGAAGATCCAGACCGTACTCTTAAGGATGATCTCCAGAAACCCAACATCCCCCCAGGAGCAAGCCTTTGGGGACGATGGCCAAGCTGACACGATACAATGATAAGGAAATAATAATTGCAGACGCCTGGCGAGAAGCTGCAGTGCATCAAGCCACGCCCCCAAAGAACCTGAGCGCAAGCATAGGATAAGAAGAGGAGGAGAACCAAGAGAGGTGCATCACAGCAGAGTAAGCTAAAGGCAGCAGAACAAGGCAAACAACCTAGCTATAAGCTTCCCCGAGAAGAAAGGTTTGAGGCCCATTTTTAAACAAAGAGAGGGTGTTCGATGGAGATCTGAAGATGGTTCAGCAGAAAAGGAACTCGGGGAACGGGATAAGATGGGCCTTGGGACTCCCGTTCCCTCCACCCGTCCTCCAAACTCCGAGGACCTTGATTTCTGGATGAAATTTGAGAAAGTTGTGACCCTCGTCCTGGATCCGTCTCTGTGTGGAGGCTCCTCAAGCACTCAGGTTAATTCCTGCTCAGTCTCCCAGGTGTTTTTCATCCGATTACACTGTGTGTCCGCGTTGATCTTCTCCGCAATACCCACGATATATTTGGGTTTTCACGAGCTTCGAGCCACAGTCATCGATATTTGACAAAATAGACGCTTAAAATACATCCCAGACATAAACTGTTCAGGAGCGGCTGTTAAAAATTACTTGAATTTCACAACACGCAGTTACTCAACTCGCCACTAGATGGCAGCGCCGGCAAGAAAGGAGCAGGAAGGCTGAATTTCCTGCTTGGGGTCTCCTCTTCCTGCCTGTTTATGAAAAGCCCTCTCCAGGCAGTTTGTTGATTAATTCCAAATACCTAGGCAGAGTCGTTTACATATATAGTTCAATTACTTACATACTCAGATTACTTGTGTGTCCGGGCTTTGGAAGGAAATCAAGTGACTGATTTTAGGGAGATATGAATGACGAAACAACTACATTTCCCCCAAAAACCTGAAAATAAGCCTTATCTGGAAATTAAGGGAAAATTAATTTCTGTTTTTGTCGTGTGTTTTTGAAATTGAATCGTGATACTTTCATTATATTGAGTCCCCGAGTGGCTGGGAAGCTGCACTACACCCTGTCACATAGCGTTTAGTGTTCATGTATTTGTGTGATGCCAGGCAAGAGGTCCAGAGGAAGACCGAAGAGAAGATTTATGGATGTAGAGAGAGGATATGAAGTTAGTTGGCATGAGAGAGGAGGATCCAGAGAATAGGGTTAGATGGAGGATGTTGATTCGCTGTGGCGGCCCCTGAAGGGAAAGGCCGAAAGGAAAAGAAGAAATAAGTATACATTACTTACATTACTTTGTCGTCTTCTAGTGGCCGCAAAGCTGCACAACCGCCTGTTGTGTGTGTGTGTGTGTGTGCACGTGCACATGTGCGTGATTGTGTGTGTTTGTTGAAATTGAATAGATTCTTGTTTTACTTTGAGTCACCCGAGTGGCTGTGGATCGTGTGTGTCTTATAATTGAATAGTGATTCTTGCGTTACTTTGGCGCCCCCCTGGTGGCCGTGGTGCCGCATTACATCCCGTTCGTGTTTTGTGTGTGTGGAGGGAGGGTTATACTGGTTCCTGATTGGCTAGAGGTGGTCCAGGAAATCATCACAACACCTGGGACTCGGTTCAGAGACTTTTTAATTCGGAGGAAGTGAACGGAGGGGTCACATGGTGCGGGGGGGGGGCGCTCTACAGGTCCGACGTCCAGCCCACGATCGACGGACACATGTACTGTTTCAGCAGCAAGTTCAGCTTCTCTGCCTCACCGCCTGGCCCGCTGCAGAAGCCACAACGGAGATGTCAGCTGGAAAGGATTTCTAACAAGGCGAGGAATCGTCTGATAAAAGTTATTGATGACAGAAAAATCAGAAATTCTATTGATGGTTGGGGACTGACTTGAAAATGGAGTTCTGTTTCAAAAGTCTGGAGATATTTTTGAAAATGAATGAATAGCAGAGGAAATCTTTCTATTAGGAATGTGAAAATACAAAAACAGATCATTTAAAATATGTCATAAATATCTCAAGAAGTTAATGGCAGTAAGTCACACACGACTATGATATTAGCTAAAGGCCTCCAGTGAGATGTTTTGTGTGACTTGAAAATCATAACTTGATTTAACATTACTTGGTTAGCCTAGCTGCTAATGATGCTACCATGGGCTTACTCTGCTGAGGGATATCCCATGATCCATCTCTCTCCTTCCTTTCCCATCTGTACTCATGACAGTAAAAGTCTATGTTGTAATTGCGTCCACCATTTTTATTTATTTAATTTCTTTTAAAGCTATAATTGTATCATGTTAGCTATTATCATGTAACTGTTAGCACTATTGACATTAGCAGACCCACTGTCGTGGTTTGGTACCATAAAAAAGAAACAAAACCGACTTAACTTGATCTTTTGTTTGAAACATGTTTAAAAGGAAATTAGAAAAAAAATATTAGAAAAGTTAAAAATCTTGTTCCAATCAGGATAACATTTCTGGAAAATAAAGACTAAGTGTGTATAAATGTGTTTGTGTGTGTGTGTGTGTGTGTGTGTGTCTGTGTGTGTGTGTCACCTCCTCCTGACACCCTGCAGGCGGTGCAGGAGGGCACACATGGAGCTGTGTTTGGCCTTGGATCGTAGGAACTCGGAGTATCTGTTGGAGAACTCAATGTCGCCCAGCTGCCGGCGGCGGTCTAACTTCCTGGAACACAAAGACAACACATCACCGGCATGACAACCAACCAGTAATATACAATCGAAATGCAGAAATAGTCTTTTTGACTGTGACCATAACGGATGTTTGCTCAGATATTGGAATATGACTTGGACTGACCCGAGTCCAGCCTCCACCAGCAACTCGTCCAAACCCGACAGAGACCACGGGGCGCTCAGGTGCCTCATCCCACGCAGGAAACTGTCCAATTCAGCTTCATCCCTGAGGTCATGTGACGGCAAGACACCGGTTACTTGAGAAAAAAAAGGAGAAGTTCTACGAGAGAGTCGGAGGCGAGGGGGATGGGGGGGGCGTCACCTGGCAGGAAGTGATGCGGTAAGGGTAAGGAGGGCGGACAGAAGGAAGGTCTGACGCACGCTGATGGACGGCTTCATGGCGGCGATGGAGATGAGGCTGATGATCTCTCTGGAGGGTGGGAAGACAGTGGCTTGGAGGGAAACCAAACCGGGGATTTGATCTGAGAACCAAAAAAAACCCCAAAAAGAATAGAAATGAAAAAGCAAGCAGAGAGTCAGACGTAAACTGCCCTCAGATGAGAAGACATTAGATGAAGGTGGCAGGAAATCAAACCCAAAACCTACAAGAATCAAATGAGAAATAAAACTACATAGAAAAAAAATGCTCAAAAACTGAGGTGGAATTCAAATTGTCAATTACTGAAGTGAAATTATCTTTGAATGTGAACGTTATCAGTGAAGAACGGTGAAGTTTCCACTGAATCGAGGAAAATCAACGAGAAAAAACTGAAATATCAGCAAGAACAACAAACAAGAAACTACAGAAATATAAGGAATAAACTGCAGAACTACAAAAAAGAAACTACAAAAATATTGTGAAGAAACTACAGAATCACAAACAAGAAACTTCTGAAATGTTGACAAGAACCTACAGAAAAGCTCGTAAGAAACTAGAATAATACCAGCAAGACAGTAATACCAACCAGAAAGTACAGGATTACAAAAAGAAACTAAAGAAATACTACCAAGAAACTACAGAGATATTGTGAAGAAACTACAAAATTACAAGCAAGAAACTACAGTATACAAATACTGGGAAGAAACGACAGTATCGAAAACAAGATACTTCTGAAATACTGGCAAGAACCTACAGAAATGCGAGCGAGAAACTACAATAATACCAACAAGAAACTACAAAGACAGGAGCAAGAAAGCTATACCGGTAGGATATTTCAAAAACACCAGTAAGAAACTTCGAAAATACTGAAAGAAACTACAAAGAACAATAGAGCCAATAAAAAAACAAAGTTAATGCTATCAGGAACAATGAAATCAATGTTATAAAATGATTCCCCGAAGGTCCTGAAAAACCCGAATAATTAAACATTTCAAATGTGATTATTTTAACTTCACTTCTTATTTCAATTAAAATACATATTCAAAATAATTTCATCCAAAGATGGAAGTGGCAAGGAATTTGTGTGAAGGTTTTGGAGGAATCTGCGCAGACGTAAGGACTCACCTGGCGGGACTCGCCTGCACAGGTTCTGCTCACGCCGGATTGGATCGGCCCTCCTTTTCTAGGCGGCGGGAATCGACCCGTCCGCCATCGATCCCTCGCTTCCGACAACCGGGAACTTCCCCCGCTGCTTCAGCTAATGAGTTAATCAATAGGGCTGATCGACTTGCCGTTACCTGGCGACGGCCGCGGCCGCTGTTTGCCTACTGGGTGGTAAAATGCCCCCGGGGCAGGACAGAAGACCGCAGCGGGCGGAAGCAGGACGAGGGGTAAAGACCCGGAAGGCGGCTATCGACGTGTTTCAGCGTAAATTCATCAGGTGCAATAAAGCAGCTATAAAGACATTAAGACCTGCCGGATTTATTGTAACCAAACAAAACCTCTGCCATGTTTAATTTTTACTGTTTTTATCTTGAACTTTTAATGTCACATTTATTGAGTGTGTGTGATTTGGGAAAACATTCTGTATGATAGATAATTAAAAAAAAAAAAAAAAGAAGAAGCCAATACAAAATGATCATCTGGAAAAACACGGAGTGAACGATTTGTGGGTAAATGGCACCCCCTAGTGGTCAGAAGAAGAATTACACTACAAAGTCAGATCACAGGGGAATTAAGAAGCTACATTTGGGAGAAAAACAAAAATTAAAAAATGAATAAATATTTTCATCCGATTGATTCAGATAATTGACAAATCATATTTTTTCCCGTATTTATTATTAGAAATTATTAAAGCCGTCAGAGCTGAGGAGAAATTTGAAAAAAAATATGAGGGAATCATAGTAAAAATAATTCTAAATAGTATTCAAAGGAAATTAAATCAAATTATGAATTTAAAAAATGTCAGAATGCTAAGAAATAAATGATTCATGTAAAACCTCAATAAAACCTCTTTAAAAATCAACAAGGGACCTTCTTGCTGTGAGGAGGAAATGCTAAATACTGCTCTGCCGTTTCACCCAAAAATAAAAACATTAATAATCATAATGCGTTGAGTGAAATAAATCAAATTCAAACAGCATTTCACGTCATTAGGGCAAAAAATAAAGAGACGGGACTCGAGTTCTTGTTTCTTTAATTCCTGATAATCAATCGGCTACAGCAGGAGCTCAGAATTTCAGCATAAGGTCAACTGGCACCCACTGGTGCTTTGACCACACACACACACACAGACACACAGACACACAGACACACAGACACACAGACACACACACACACACACACACACATCTTTTCAGCTCAGCGCTTTTCTCTCACAATGCTAACACCGTGAAGAGGTTCTCTACGATCTCGAGGTTCCGGTGTTTGACTGGTAGCTAGCTAAGCCGCTTCCGGGAGCTACAAGACTAGCGTCGGCGGCTAACAATTGCTGCGCCAAGCGGCGCAAACCTCCAGGTCTCAACCAAAACATGCAAATCGAATCTGTCAGGTTTCGCTTTTTTCTGGATTCTACGACTAAAAACTAAGATTAAAGACGACAACAACAACGTAACACTAATCCAAGGCAGCTACATGTTAATAAATATTTTCTAGAGAAAAGAAGAAAGAGCTCCTGTCACATGGCGACACATTCATGTGTGTCTGTGACTCATTTGGTTTGCTATTTGATTGTAGTGCCAGCAGGGGGCACTGTGAGGTCCGGAGACCCCTTCGAGACGAGGCCTCGGAGCCGTGAGGAAGATTGATTGCCAATTAACCTAAAAAAAATATTGGGATTTTATCAACAAAAGTCTTAATTCCTCATCGACGTCCTGCTTTTTGTTTTATTTTCTGGAACGATACTACCCACCGTCTGTGGGTTTCGACTGCCACACGTGACCAGTAGCTACGACGACAGGCTGCCGCCGGCTAGACGGGTCCAGAAAATACAAAATAAAATTAAAAATCCAGTCGGATGACGCAGGTTTCGGGTGTGATGCAAAGCACGTGCACCTGCTAACACTTGCTAGCTAGCTCTGAACGCACAGAGCAGCAGGTGACGATGTCGCATATGCCGTATTAAGACTTGCAATTCCACCTTTAGGCTACTGGGGGCCTATTTTTCCTGCACCCGGTGTTCTTAACACCCCCGCATTCCAGATTCAGAGCCTTGGTGGCTCTGAGGGATCTAGCAACTGAATAGGCTAGCATTGTTCCGTCTTTTCACGCTCCAATACCTTCATGGGTTGTCGCAAAAAAGTAGAAACTCTTCAGCTAATGCTAAGGATCGCTAGGGATTACTTTTCCTTGCACAGTCTTCCTGTTCCAGCTGTAGCTCTGTCGTCAAATGACATTGGAGTGAAAACACCAGAGCCTTCCTCCACTAATGCCCAGTTTAGCCCTCTGCTAGCTGAATGGAGTTAAACGGGGATGATGAAGACATAAGTTTTAGCCTCTTGAGGTGTTTGCAATGGTGCCCCCTCGCTGAGTCGGTGCGCTGGCCCATTCAGTTCGGCTACAAATTGTACGTTCCCAGTATGAGATTGTATGTTCACAACAGCAGTTGATTTGCATAAACGAGCAGAAGGCGTGAGACTTTTAACGCTGGCTCGGCGGTGGCCAGCCTGACCGCGAACCAGCTCCTCTTCGCCGTGACGCTCAGTTTTGCGTAGTTTTGTCAGAAAAAAAACAAAGTTTGTATATACCGCACGACTTTACGGATAAAGAACGGAAAACACTCATACCACTGGCAGACACCAAAGACGACGCGCAGAAGCCCTGGCTTCCTGTCGACCTCCGGAATCACTGACAGATGTCAGGCAGCAACCGGCGGGAAACCGATGCTGGATCGGAACCCAAGGGAATCCACGTCGGTCGATTGGCTGAGTCCGATGTTATTGACTGGAATATTCCAGATGGTGATTTTTGCAAATGAGCCTTTTTTATCATGGTCAAAGTCACCCAACAGACGCGGAACTGAGCTCGTCTTGGGCGAGATCGTGTTGTCGGAGATTTGTGGCCAATACTCAAGAAGAAAACAAAGCAACTCTAGGCAAGTCCGATTCAAAAAGCCCATGAGGTCAAGAAGGGTCTGTGCCGGCAGGAGAAGAACTCAATCAGGCAGGCCGACGAGAGCGAGATGGTTGGAGTTGCGACACTGAGAGGACCTGGACGAGTTCAGTTCAGAAGACAAGACAAGAACAATACCAAAAAAAAAAAAGAGGGGAAGAGATCCAACGAGAGCCAGAGGTTCAGAGAGGCTCCCAAAGGTGATCCGGCAAACCCCCCCCCGACCTTCAGACAGCCTACGACTGTCTTTGTGTTCAACACCTGGATCCAGATTGGACGCCCGGGTCCCCGACCCGCCAACCCGTCGGCAGGGAAACCCGGTGAGTCAGCGCAAAGGTGCGCTCAGGAATTAGACTGGTCCGAGGGGAAGGGATTCGAGGATAGCGCCGCGACCCAGAAGCCTCAGAGTGAGACAAGGGGACAACTCGGGTTTGACTCAGAGACCTCTGTGACCTTCTGGCTGGCACCTTCGGTCATTATGGTCTGTCCCAGAGTAAAAATACACTAGATGCTCTAGCTACATGGTAGTTGTTGGTTGCATATCATTAGCCGGGCTAGCCGACCGACACGGGTGGAGTCATCCTTCCTGACGAAGGTAAAAGAGGCAGCCTCTGAGGGTTTTGATATGAAGGTGCAAGACGTGTAACAGCCATTTGACCCCCCCCCCCCACACACACACACACACAGTATGAAAACCAAAAAGAACATCGAAGGAAATCGCCCAGAACCTAAAATGAGATTTGGTTTGGGTTTTTTTTCTAGCAGGTGAATGCTGTTGGGTCCCTGGTTGGGTGGTCATCACGAATGTCAACATGGTTGCTGGACGTGGCCTGGACTCCAGTGATTGACCGGGAATGGAGGCGAGGGTCTATATTGCACAGGGGTTGGCGAGATCCTCAAAAACCGCCGGCTCCTCGATACCTCGTGCAAACAGCTTGATCAGCTGGCAGTGCGCCCTGCGGGGGGAAAAAATGAGTTCTGGTTTGAAACCGCGTCGAGACGGCGGGCGAGGGCGGGCGGCGGCAAGAAAAGGTGCCTCACCTGACGTCGATGGCCGCGTGGGTCAGGATCTCGCCGTCGCAGTTCCAGCTGCTGTAGGCGGGTGCGCAGCCGCAGGCCGGGTGATCCCGGCAGATCTGGCTGAAGATCTGCCGCTTGCTGCTCTCCAGGAGGTCCAGCTCCAGCTCCGAGTCGCTCTGACAGTGGCGCGGCAGGAAGCGGAAACGCCGGACGCGGTGGACCTCCACGAACGTCAGGTCAAACTGGGCAGGACACAAACAGGATGAGGACAATCGGTCCAAACTCGTTTCAGGGGGTTTCCTCTCGATTGGCGCCGCACCTGGTCGTCTTTGCTGGTGTGCCGCAGGAGGTGCCGCAGGAAGTTGAAGCGGGAGCACTTGCGGACCAGGATGAGGTCGGTGGTGCCGTCGGCCAGGTGGGCGGCGGGCGAGAGGCCCTTGGGGCTGCGAGGGCAAGCGCAGCTCATGCTGGCAGCGTTTATGGCAAGGAACTTCCCTCGGATGGTCCGCCACTCGCCGTCGCTCTCTGGACAGAAGGGATTTAAATAAAGAAACAATCACGACATTTCAGTTAAATCGATGGGTCACGTTCTTTTATGTTGCTATTATTATATTATTAGCACATCCGACAACTTCAAACAAACAAATGCAGGGCTGCTGCAAAATGCTAAAACGCTAGCCGGGTGAGGTCATGGTGAAACCCGCGACTTTCTCGAATGGAACTTTTAAGGAATTGACTTTTATCGGAGCGTCGACGTGGTTGTTTTCACCGCCAGTGAACCTCTGAGGGTGAACGCCCCACAGCTCCTGAGTAACACGAGCTCTCTGCGTTCCTCTGAGAAAAAGTCCCGCAGTTTCCGATCAAATGTCACTGCGTTTGCAGGCGTGTTCCACTTAGACAAGTTGGAAGTTTCACCCTGAACCCTGGTTCTTCCCTTTCTGGTTCCCTAGAAGTGTGTTTTCTTTGTGTGCGTCTTCCACTCACCGCAGTCCGACAGGTGGTCCGCCTCGTACTTCTCAGATCTCTGCGAAAGCAGCCGCCCGTTGTGCTGACAGATCACACAGCTGGATGTCCACGGACAAACAGGCGTTAGTTTCAAAAGGCGTTGCAGGCGCCTGCTCGCTACTCTGAAGGAAACTGCGGGTGAAGACCATCTAGCGGCGCTAGAAGGTCAGACTGCTCGCTGCTGGTTTGTCAAATTCAGCCTTTGTAAAACACCATGAAACTTGTTTCTTTACCCGGATCGGCATCTGGACGCGTCTCGCGGCGTTCCCATGATCCCTTTAGCCGGCAGGTAGGAGACAGTTCCCTCGTAGTAATGATGAGTGAGGAACATCTTCAGGCCTGTGGAGGATGAAGAGGCAACTTTGAAATTACAGACGAAAGAAGTCAAAACGTCAACGTAGCCTCATTGGTACAAGGGTACTGTCGGACTCTAGTGTGACAAGCGGCATCATGTGATTAAAACTCCTGGACGACAAGTCTGACATTCTCCTCACAATTCCTGTAGTACCACGAGTATTCTGGATACTACGATACTTTGTTCCTGCGGATTTTCTGATTGGCCCTCCAATGATAAGTTTGATTACTGGAGAACAAGCTGATTGTTCTGTTTGTAGACGTGCATGATTTTGGGCTGAAGACGCGGCAAACTATTAGATTTCATATCTCAACCTGAGAGATCGTATCTGGCGGGTCCCATCCACCTCTTCCTCTCGCTGTCTGTCAGCACGTCGCCGTAGAAACCGTATCCCAGCAGCGAGACGGAGTAGCGCAGGAAGGTGTCATTGTGGTGCACCGAGCAGACGTCCAGCGGCTGAGAGTCCCCTGGGCGCCCAAACACACATATTAGCAATGTCACAAGTCCACCCAATTTCCTGTTTGTTGTTGTTTTGTTTTGTTTTACGCCAGCTTGCGGGCAATGTGCATTGTAAACGGTCGATTCCCGGAGCGCGGACATTCCAACAGCAGCAGTCATACTGACCCACGATGATGTGCAGCGCCGAGGTCACGGGGTCGTTGGTTCCTACGGTGGCGAAGCAGATGCAGTCCGTCGACCCTGGAAGACAGACATTGTCCGTCAGGGGAGACGGCCAGAACGCTCCGTCGGCAGACAGGAGAGTCAGTCAGTCATGAGTGACTTCGGTGGAGAGTCGGGGAACGAGTCGGCGAAAATCAATCAATGGCTGAGTCGGTGCGTGAGTCTGTTGGTGATTCATGCAATGAGTCGGTTGATGAAACATGGGAGTTAATCGGTGAGCGAGTAAGCAGAGAAAAGAATGAGTCACTGACTAAATCAGCGTGTGACTGGATCAACTAATCGGTGAGGGTGTGAATGAGTCAACGATTATGTCATTGAGTGAGTTTGTCGTTGAACAAGTCAGTGAGGAAGTGAATGATCCAATTATTGAGTCAGAAAGTGAGTGAGTTTTTGAACAAATCAGTTAAGGAGAATGACGAGTCAATGATTAAGTCAAAGTATGGGTTCTTTGGTGAATCGTAAAATTAGTCAGTGGAGAAAGTGGGGGAGACCGCAGATCAGAAATCAGTGAGGCATTGAATGAGTTGGCAATTCAGTCAGTTCGTGACTGAATCAGCAAATGAGCTGGTGAGGAAGCGGATGAGTCAATGACTGAGTTGGTGGCCGAGTTAGTTGGTGAATCACTAAATTAGTAGAGGGAATTGGGGAGCTTGTTTGTGAGCAAGTTAGTTGGGCATTGAATGTGTTAGCGACTAAGTCAGCCAATGACTTAGTGAATGAGTCGACGAGGAAGAGAATCAGCAAACGGCTGTCAGAGAGTGAGCGGGGTGGAGGTCAGTGAGTCGGCCAGTGAGTCGGCCAGTGAGTTAGATGCTGAACAAATCGATGAGGAGGTGAATGAATCGATATATGAATGAGTGAATTGAGGTACTTGTTGACAAGACCATTACATCGGTGAGTTAATCATCTGATGAGTTGGCGAATGAGTCATCAAGCCAGTTGATTAGGGACAAAATGAAGCTGTGAGATACTGAGTAAATGGTTGCATGAGAGAGAGAGTTAGTAACCCAGATATGTGAGGAAAGTGATGTCAGTGTGACATCACATGTGTCAGTGGCGGAGCCTGTTTCTCACGGTCTCTTTACGTGTTCTAACTAACCAAATGCTAACTCAATGAAAGCCTTCCCTTCCCTGGCGTTCTCGGCTCTGCTTCCCCGACGGAGCCCACCTGCGGGGATGATCCCGATGCGGAGAGCGCAGGGAACCAGGGTTTCGTCGGGACAGTTCAGGTCCACGCCAGCGTCCAGCTGCGTTCGCCAGACCAGGCCGTGCACGATCTCGCTGAACATGCCGTCGCCTCCCACGCACACCACGCTGCGACACAGCGTTAGCATTCCGCTAACAATTATTAAGACTGACAAATATAGATTAAAAAAAAGATTCTGATATTATCGTGACACCAAACTGACCCGTCAAACTTTTTCAGCTCCGCCTCGGCCCTCAGGTGATCCCTGGCGTGATTGGCGTGCTCTGTCACTATGGTAACGAACGCAAAGACGCACAGTGTGATATACATATATGTCAACATGAGAGTTGTCCAGTGGCGGCGGTGGCGCTTACCGATGACGTGCGTGCCAATGCCGGCCTGGGCGAATAGCGGCGCTACCTTCTGCTGGTAGATGCGTTTGCCCTGGCGCTTCCCGCCATACGGGTTGATGTAAACCAGCAGGTGTCTGGGTCTGCTGGCTAAACACACGCACACAAAGCAGTGTTACCACGACAACGTTGAGACCGTGCGTGTGTGTGTGTGTGTGTGTAACAGGAAGACGTACCTATAGCAGCGAGTTGCTCTCTGATGCTGCTGACCCAGAGTTGGCACAGCGCCCCCTCTGGACAGGTGAAGGTGACCTCCGTACACCGCCAGCGGTGCTGCCGACAACGGTCCACGTACAGCACTGCGCACAAACACATACACACACTGTCAACACACACACACACACCTGTGTAACCTGGTACCATGTCTACGCAAGTGACTCCAGTTGTGTATCCTGTCCTAACATGCATGTTTACACGCAGGTGTGTATTAGCACACACACACGGCGAAGGAGCACTGGCCACTGGACAGAAATGGAAGTGGAAATTGGTCCCATGTTAGTACCCCGAATTAAACAGTGTTTGACCTGTTGAAGTGTTCGTACATGTTTCCAGGTGTTTCCCGTCCGAACACACAAGTTTACGGTGGAGTCTTCAGGTGTTTTTCACAATCACACACACACACACACACACACACACACACACACACACACTTGTTTGAAACCACTCATTGTTTCTAGGTGTGTGTTACCTGTAAAGGCCTGCCTGCAGGCCTTCCCTTCCCTCTCTTTGATCTTCCTCCAACTGCCGTCATCCCTGTGCGAGCCGACGCTCTCCTCCTCCTCCGCCTCCTCCTTCTCCTCCTCCCGCACGGAGATGATCTCTGACACGCTCACACTGTGGCACACACCTGACACGCACACACACACACACACACAGCTCATTAGTCCAAAAAACATTTATTTATCTCCTGAGACTTATTTGCTGTTTTCACAAGTGGCCGACCTTCACCATTTATTTTGG
The DNA here is from genome assembly GCA_901007705.1 of Fistularia tabacaria. NCBI lineage: Eukaryota > Metazoa > Chordata > Actinopteri > Syngnathiformes > Fistulariidae > Fistularia > Fistularia tabacaria. The sequence continues at coordinate 150,569 of CAAKHD010007604.1, forward strand.
AAACAATGCACGTGGGACACACACACACACACACACACACACACACACACACACACACACACACACACACACACACACACACACACACACACACACACACACACCAAACACCCGTCTTCTTCACTCTTTGAATCCAATACTCCAGACAGCATGATGTCCAAATTAAAGGATGTGATGGAATCCAATGAAAGTACATAGCCCTGGCGCAGTAAGTCAACTGTATAAATGGACTAAATGAGCATTTTCAAAGTTTGAGAACTGGATAGGTCATGGTGTTCGGCAAAGTCAAGGGGAAAGAATTTACCGGGACAGCGGGTCCAAATCTATTTTGTCGGACGCAGTGCTTGTCTCCGTCAGACACGATTTTTTTCCCCGTGGAATTCCGTACGAGCTCAACTTGACCGCTTTCGACCTTCTTTTTCCACACAGTTGTCGACGCCGGTTTTACCATTCCTGGATCTCCTCCCGTTTCCTTTCGTTGATGAAGTGGCTTCTGTCCGCCGGAGGCAAACCGGACGGCACTGAAAATTCAACTGGACCTGCGATCAACAGCGATTAGCTCAGACATCAGCTAATGGAGAAATCTCAACCCCAGCCCACGGACTCTCTGATTGCTCCTCCCAGACAAAAACACAAATGGTGAGCGGAGACAGCTGGCTATTACCGATCATGATTAGCACTACTGGTTCCACACGAGGCTCCAAACTCAGTACTTTCTCGAAACAAAATAAGAGTGTCCAAGTCCACGCTTGAGCTGCTTATCACCGACAACATCGACAACATCTCTGCACCGTCCTTATTGTCCCGTTTAACTGAGGTGATGATCGTGACATTCGCCACCTTTTCGGGCAGGCAAGTTCTAAGAACCGTCCTGCTTCATTTTGGTTCTAGGAAACTCCCCTCTTCCAGGTGAGCCTTTTAGTTTGGTATTCTCCCAGGCAGGAGGGGAAGAATTGTGAAGAACTGAAACGCCGAACTCACAAAAGAAACAGGTAGACAACATGGACAACACAAAGTTTTTATTTGGGGTAAAAAAAAAAACAAACCCCGCTGTTAGCTAACTCCGTCTCACGTTGGTGAAAATGTTTATAGTATGAAACCCCTCTCTGGCATAGCAGGTCAGGAATGCTTGGTCAAAAAAAAATGGCGCTCCGCAAGAAGTATCCCGTAATGGGCGTGGCTTATGAGCTCCACCAATTACCAAGCACCCATGTCATACGAGTCCCTGTGGAAAAAGACCCTGCCTGGGAGTAGGAGCTAAAATGGTTGATGGAGCTTAAGGTCCAAGTTCCCGGCTACGAACGCACAAAGAAGTGGCCTGGTTCCTGAAAAAGGATCTCGGTACTGTAAAAACTTCCTACAGTGCAAAAGCGGCTGTTATGCACCTGAACTGCACCTGAACTGCACCTCAGCCGTCATACAAATCTCACCATTAGCAGGAATTAAATGTATTTATCCTGTCACAAGACACACTGCGCTTGCCTTATGCAGTAAATAGCTCACATTTCTGTATTAACTTTTAAGTAGCGGGATTCAAAAGCTCCCTACAGCTTAACACATGCCTGTTATGATTATTATGATCACTTTATTTACAAAGATGTTATTTTCTATTAAGTATCTTTTATTTTGTACATAATTATTTAGTTGTTTTTTTTTTTTGTATATATAGGACACCATATTCATCACAGCGGCAATGCGGTACAGTTTTCCACAGGTGCAGTATTTCTTTTTAAACTCTGTGCTCCTTTTTACCGTAGCTTTCCTCGCTTTCTGTATCTCTCTGTGACAGGGACTCTGCCAGAGATACCCTATTTATTCACTTCACATTTCAGCACAAAATGCTTATTCATCTGAAAGAGACTTTTACTCGTGGCGGCAGATGGGCTTGGAAGGAAAGAAGAAAAAAAAAAAAGAAGAAAAAAAACCCTGCAAAGTCTAATTACTCCTCACTCTTATCACCGTGACTGTTTTACACTGAGTGAAAAAGAGGAAGAGGATTTTTACACGGTGAAACCAAACGCCGCTCGAAAGGGGGGAAATAAAGCCAAAACACAGCCATTTTTCTTTTTATCCCTTTTTTTTTGCCACGGAAAACTTGGCTTTCGGTCACAGAGGCAGAGAACTATGGAACATCCTCGGTTTTCACTCGGTCCTGCTTTTGTGGGTTCTCCCCCTTTATGTCCCACATCCTCTTCACTGCAAAGCTCCCCCGTCGGGCCCTTATCCCCGGCAAATCAGTTCCCAAACAAAAACAGGCTATCTGGTTGCATTTTGGGAATAGTAGCTGATTCAATTTGGGCAAATAATGCCGAGCAGGAAAAGACATTGAGACATTCAGCGTGGATTGACACACATCTGCCGCGGATGGGGGGTGAAAAGCCTCGACGGAATGGACAAGTACTTCGACGACTTCCAGGAGATTCGGCTTTCTCTCCAGGGCGGGTAACGCTATTTTCACGAATTTTTGCTTGTATGTCTTTTGAATGTCACCAAGCGGATTGATTTTTTTTAAGCTCCCTTAAAATCCTGCTGAAGCGAAAATGAAACCAGAGTTACAAGGCCACGATCTGACGGAAAGCAGCATATGTCAAACTTTCATAAAAAAAAAAAATGTTTTTATGGGATTCTGTGATTGTCCCAAGGTTGCAAACGTTATAGACCAGAGAGCATAGCAGTAGACTATCCGTTACGCTGCATCTTTACACATGGCTTCCTCCCTTCAGCGAAAGCGAAATGAAGGGGAGCCCTCGGGGCAAACACAAAATACGGGAAATTCCGGGGGAGGCTAAGTTGAACACAAACACGCAGGAGCACAACTCTGAACAACAAGCACTTGAGGAAACGGCGAGTTTGTAGACACAGACGGATGCAAAGCGGTGATCCTCAACGCCAACTTTTCAGCACCACGGACAGCGCCCTTCCACCGGGCACTGCTGTGTTTAAACGGTTTATTTCCAGGAAATCACAGATATGTGCATTTATGAGGATGATAAATAATATGCATTGCTCAGCAGATGCAAGACGGACACCTATAGTGTGTAATAAGGTCGGTTTCGACGAACCCAGCTCCTTTCAGGGAGTCGCCGCGGGCAATCATCTGCCTCCATCTGACCCTCTCCTTTCCATCCTCTCCACAGCGACCAACTTCACTTCCTCCTCTCCGGTCTTGCTCCAGGCCTCCTGCCTGCCAGTTTCAACCCCGGCATCCTTCAGAATCAGAATTAGGATCAGCTCTGTTCACCAAGTGCGTTCACACATACAAGGAAATTTGCTGTGGTGGACAGTTACACCTCCTGCTAACATGGAGGTAAACAATGACTGGAGAGGAACGCGGAAAAAATGCAAAGTGCATAATTCAACATTAAGTTAAAGGTGATGATCCACATGAGTGAGATGGTCAATGAGAACATCAGACACATAAAAACGATGGCATTTAGTCGAAATAGGTTGAGCTTTAGCAGGTCGTAAACCAGCGCAAGGGCTGAGCAGAAAACAACAAGAAACATGAGAACAGAGTAGCTTAGCATCCGTTACTAGGTAACATTTCCTGACTGCATTGATTTGACCAGCACAAAACAATTCCTTAAACCGTTTTAAATGTAACATAGACCAATGAAATGCATATTCGAAAAAGGGTGAGACGTAATTTCGTAAATGTTTGTTTGAAAGGAAAATCTAAATGCAGTAACATGAACAAAGTTACACTTGAAATAGCCAGTGGTGCCTTGCTCTCACCCTAAAGCGTCAATCTTTACTACATTTTATAAACATTTGCATCCTTCTTAAATAAACTTTCGCCGATAGAGAGTGAGTAGCAAAAAAGTAAGCTCACCAAACAACCGCATTGGGAATGTTTGAATGTCGGACCAGACCGTCTCACAGAAACCGGATCCTTGAAACATCAGTTCTTAAGAGCCGTCTGAGGGGATTTTCGAAAAATGTAGCTACTTGAATAGCAGCCAGAGAGGCAGATCACGAAGCTTCTGTTTTCTTGCGGGCTTGTTGATCTGCTAGCAGTCGCTACCCGGTCAACCACATTCAAATCCAACCTATGTCAATGCGACCTATCTCCAATCGGTCAGAGCGAACTGTTTTCAGAGTAAACGGTTTCCGCCTTCAGGAAGCATCGTAACAGTCCTGGGTCAAAACAAAATGTTTCTCCTCCAGAAAGTAAAGAAAATGTACTCCGTCATCAGTGTTATTTGTGGAATGACTTATTTTTTTTCCCGCCAACCCGTTCCTTTCCCTCTGCTGATTAGTTGCCGCGGTTTCAATCGACGAAAACACAGAAATTACACAGACGGGATCTTGAATGTGCTCCTGGACAGCGTCTGTGACTCGCTGTTGGGCCTTCCGAGCAGAATCAGATGACCCCGCAAGCCCGTTTCCGCTGTTTATCTTATTTATTTAGTGAGAGGCTTATATTGTCTAATGCGCCAGGAGGTGCAACCGGGGACCCCAGTGCATGGCTAAGCAGGAGCTTTTATAGCTGCCTCTACCCGGAATGGCAATTATCGGCGACGGAAGGAAAAAAACAAAAAAAAAAAAACAAACACAAAGCGGAGTTGGTATGCGGAGAGCTCGGCGGTGTTAATGGACTTTTAAATCGACACTGCGCACCAAATTCCCTCATTAATGCCATCCTCGGTCCCTGCCTACGTGACTCTTTGATTCCAAAGGTCAGCGCTCAAATGTCAACATAGGACCAGTAAATAGAGGACGCGTTTATGATTCACGCGCAGCGTGTTGAAAGTGTGTGAATTAGAAAGTGCGGTGATGTGTCGAGGGACCCCGCTGACATGTTTGTGTTTTTCAATTTGTACCACATGCAATTCCTCATCCCTGCATGATTTTTCACATTTCTAGGGATTCAAGCGCCCATTCTCTTTTTCTGTAATCATTATTGCGGTCCATCGTGGCGACCGTATTGTAGAGGTTAAAGTAGTCTTACCGTTCTGAATAAGAAACACAGACGTAAAAAAAACAAACTCATATGAGAGGAAATGCGATTTAGTTTTCTGGCTTTTTTCATGGAAAGCAGTCGTCGCGAATATAAATGAAAAACAAAAGAGGATAGAATAAGATTTCAAGCTGATATTTTATATCACTCAAGATGTGTTTTTTGCGAAAAAGCTCAAACTTGAGTTTTTTTTATTTTTCCCAGACTTTTAGTCTGAAAGTAACAAGTATTTCAATGCATTTTTCTTTGATATTTTGATTGTTTTTTTTAAAGAGGTTTGTTCATGTTCTTATTCTTAATGAGTACTTAATGCCATATCTGACAGTATGTACAGTATTTATTACAATTAAAGTAATGATCAACATTATTTATGGTACTGAATTGCAAAAAAAATGCTTCCATGGGCTTACCTTACCTAGCTCTACGTTACAGTTTCTCTATGTTAACACATTTAAAGATAAAATGTGTCGCAAAGACTGATACATGAAGAAGGATTTTGTTTTTTTCTCTACTTTATATTGAAGTCTGTGCTGCACTTGCAGTTAAATTTCCTTCCATGTATTCTTGCTGTATACTGAATGCCAATTAAGCCTGCCTGAGTCTGCATCTGTCTGCCTTATATGTCTGGAATTCTATAGGATATTCTTTAACTTCTCTACAATTGATTTTTGTTTCCTGAATAGTTGATGTATGTCTTTGTATCTATCCATCTTTCTAAGTATCTGTTGGTGTAACAATATGGACTCATTTTTTTGTCATGAAATTAATTTAAAGAAAAAATCGGTTTCAGAATTATTAATTTGAATATATATATATATATACATACATACATACATATATATGCATATATATATATATATAATATACACACATATATACACACACACACATATATATATATGTATATATACACATACACACACACACACATATATATATATATATTAGTCTGGTCATCATTAGCATCATCAAGTTTATTATATATATACATTTACATACACACATACATACACACGCACACACACACACACACACATGGTCTGATCATCATCATTGTTTAAATATATATGGTATGGGTGTGTATGTATATGTATGTATATATATATATATATATATATATATATATATATATATATATATATATATATATATATATATATATATATATATATATATATATATATATAAAATATATATTTATATACAGAGAGGGACAAGAAAAAAGGGGGAGAGAAAAAATATGTTGTGTGAGAG
>CAAKHD010007606.1:0-13344 GCA_901007705.1 Fistularia tabacaria
GATGATGGATGGATGGATGGATGGATGGATGGATGGATGGATGGATGAAGGGTGGAGGGATGGATGGAGGATGGGTGGAGGAAGGGTGGATGGATGGATGGATGGATGGATGGATGGATGGATGGAGGGTGGAAGATGGGAGATGGATGGATGGATGGATGGATGGATGGAGGGTGGAAGATGGATGGATGGATGGATGGATGGATGGATGGATGGATGGATGGATGGATGGATGGATGGATGGAGGATGGAAGATGGAAGATGGATGGATGGATGGATGGATGGATGGATGGATGGATGGATGGATGGATGGATGGACACAAGGCACAAAAGGACACAACACGTGACTGAATGAGTGAACGTTGTGTGTCTGAATCCACCGGGTTTGTTTCAGCTGATGAGCAGGAGCCCGTTTTTCCCTCGGAGATCTTGATCCTTTTTCTTCGAGGTGAAGGAGCCTCTGTGATGAGGGACCGAAACGTGAAGGAATCCAAGTCCAGCTGCCACGACGAGCAGACGTCCACAGGACTTTGTCTGTGTTCCTTTGCAGAGCAGCTCGCAGTGTCAAACCACCGTGTTTTCCGTCTCATACGGGGGAGTTGGGGTTGCCGTTCGTGCCGCGGTCTTCGCTGTGAATCCAGCGCTCCGAATAAATCCCGCTATCAAATCGAATGTGACTGAATTGGCCCTGCCTGAAATGCAAGCTCAGGCCAGGCAGCCGGACACGCAAGCATGACCCGGGACTCTCAGCCGATGACATCATCCACTCCTTTTTTTTTTCCTCGCGCCGGACTCCACGGGAAGGCCGGACGGAGAGATTTCTGCACGGCGGTCGGATGAACGGCCCTTTGTTCACATCAGAGAGATCCTCCGAGAAACGGATCTTTCATGAGCGCGACGCGGCCCAGACGGCGTAACCGGGATACTCGGGGAGCGTCTGAGCGAGCGACCGCCGCCGGAGGAATCCGCATCGCTAAATATAGACGGTCCAAACAAAACAGAACAAGTTGTATCCCAGAGAAGAGCGGCGCAAATGCTAACTGAGAGCACGGTGGGGGTGAAGCTAAACCCCCCCTTCTTGATCAGAAAAATAATTCTTCGATCGGTTAATTTGTTCATTCATTTGAAAAAAAAAAAGAAAAGTAAAAAATCAAAAACTAAAGAAATGTAAAATATGTCTCCGGGATGTGAGGATTCTGCAGAAAAAACGTTCTATCCCGGAGGCCATCAGAGACCTGCTGTGTTTGAGACGTCATGATGTTCTCATGAACACGGCGGAGTCGCACTGAAATTGTCCTTTTGTGCGTTCAGCGTCCAGAAGAACCGGAATAGAACGAGAAATTGCAGCGGAATAGAAGCAGCGTACGGACGTGTCTCCAGAAGCAGGAGATGAACCGCAGGCTTTGGAACGAGCAGGGAGAGTTTGCACATCGCGCACTTTCTCGACCGCCTCTTTAAAATGAACCACGGACCAGAAACAAGGAAGGAAGGAAACTCCCGCTTTCCAAAGGCAGGTCGGGGCTCGATGTGGGCGGCCTTCTGCCTCGACCGGCCGGGGTAGCAAGAGAGCGAGCGAGATGGCGTGGCGGACAACACCCATTCCACGGTTCCTCCGTCTGCGCCCACTTGTACGCTTTTTCTCGGTCTGAAAAAGGCACAGCGCCGCTCCCTCCGGCCTTCTGGCTGCGTCTCTGCCGGCATCCCTGGAGCAAGCGCCGCATCCGGAGGACTCTTTCCAGGCATGAAAGCTGCTGCTCACCAAGTGTGACTTCTTCAGAACAACACCGGCGCCCACACTTACGTTGTATCAGCCGGACGTGCTACAATAACAGCGTTAATACTCTTCAAGGAAGAGGAAGGAAAAAAGGAAGCTGAGGTTTTGCAGGTTCACCCCTCTTTGTCCAAATTTGAAGATGCAGAAAACACTGTTTAAGACTTAGACGGAGCGAATCCAATACCTTTGCGTCATCTTTCTTTATTTCGTATATCTGTGTTTACCAGTCACGCTGTGTGTGTGTGTGTGTGTGTGTGTGTGTGTGTGTGTGTGTGTGTGTGTGTGTGTGTGTGTGAAACGGCGGTTATTCAGACACATGTGGCTCCAGGCAGCTCTGCTGAATAGAAGAATAAGCATAAAAAAAGGCGAGACGAGGGGAAAAATAGCGTGATTCGTCGCTGAGCTGAGATCGATGGGACAAGACGAGGCCTCCACACATCTGCTGGCTTCCTTCCACCTTCTCCTGTCCAGATTTCCCACACGGTCACCAGTGGAAGATCAGGGATACTCACATCTTTTTTTGGGAATCGTCACCTCTGAAGTGATCGGCTGAACATTTTACACGTCAATATTTGAAATGTCGAATATCGATGGGTTTGTCGTCTTCACTCGTGACCCCGTTTTAGCCGCGACATCAACAACAGGAAGTGAAACCCGCTAAAATATGTATTCAACGAGATTATATTGAAATATCTTTTGTTACTGAGATTCCATTTGAATTATTAATTCATTCATTATTCACATGAGAATCCATTCAACTATTGATTCACAAATCCGGGCCGCTCAGGGTCTCCAGTGAACGTCCCGCTCGTGTTTGGACTGTTTGGAGGAACCCGGAGAACCCTGAGGAACCGTGGAGAACGCGGAGACTCCACACAGGAAGGGGACCTGCTGGCGCTAACCGCCGCGCCGCCGCGCTTCAGTGTAATATCACTTTCCAAATTCTAATGGAAACGGCCCTGGCATTTACTCCACGTCTCTCCGACCTCCTCGACTTCTTCCGCAGTCTCTAACCGACTTCACCTCGTCAAAAGATTGACGTCGCTCAACTGTTTCTGTAACACACGACTTTCCCCTTGGGGTTCAATGAAGTCTTATTCATTATTCATTCACTCATTGACTGTGTGATGGACAAAGGAATCACATCAGGCACATTAATGGCTGTTTGGATAGCTTTGATACGTTTCCCTGGCATTAACTCGCTCATTTAGTCCATGCATGAAGAATCTTTTTCCTCTATTTCCAAATGTCACTCTCTTGTCAGTCCGGAAAATCCAAATGTCTTTATTTGTCAATTTGTGTATTTATTAATACATTTATTTTTTATCTGTTTATTTTGATCATGAAATTGTTTTTTCATTCATTATTTTATTTTACTCTATTTCTATTTGTTTTTTGTATTATTTATTTTATTTTACTTTATTATATTTTATTTTATTTTATTTTAGTTTCTTTTCTTTTCTTTTCTTTTCTTTTCTTTTCTTTTCTTTTCTTTTCTTTTTATTTATTTTTATTTGTTTAATTTAATTTAATTTTTTTTTTCAAATATCACTCGCAGTCCCAAAATTCCAAATATCTTTATTTATTGATTTGCGTCTTGATTAATTTATGTGGTTATTCATTTTTTAAGTATTAATTAATTCATGCAATTCATGCAATTCATTCATTATTTTATTTTGATTTAATTTAATTTAGTTTAATTTTATTTTATCGTATTTTATTTTATTTTATTTTATTTTATTTTATTTTATTTTCCAAATATCACTCGCAGTCCCAAAATTCCAAATTATTTCATTTATTAATTTGTGTATTTATGAATGTATTTGATTATTTAATTTTTATGTATTTATTAATTCATGAAATTGAATTATTCATTCAGAATTTTATTTTGTTCTTTTTATATTTGTTTGGCTTTTTTTTTAATTCTATTTAATTTAATTGAATTTAGTTACATTTTTCATACACACACCCTGCAATAAATTGCCATGCCTCGGACAGTGTTGACAACGTTTTCATCGACAAATAACGATTTGAAAATTAGATTCCTGAAATTTCTTAGGCGAAAAATAAATAATGATAAATATATGTAAAATGAGCCATCAGTCTGAGCAGAGCATTTCCAGAGCCAAAAAGATTATTGTCAATTCCATGCCAGGTGGGAAAAGAATGGAGCCCTCTTAAAGTGAATGGGAGGCAAGAGATTATATTCTATTTTATGGTATTTTTTGATCTAAAAGCAGGATTTAGGAGCCTTTATCGTGGCTTTTTTTTTTCGCAGAGGGAAAGGAAACCGCAGAAGACGAGAGAAGTTATGCAGTTAGCTGGAGCCAGACAGTCCAATTAAGCAGAGCCGCTGGTGCATAGGGACATCTCTGGGATGGATCATCTACTTTAGGGCCACAATAGTTCCCTCCATTTTCAGAAGAGCGCCTGGCGATTCCAGCTGAGGGGAAAACAAAGTGTGTGTGTGTGTGTGTGTTTAGGGGTGTGTGTTTGCGCTCATGTATTGTTGTTATTCTCCACTGAGATATTTCTGCATTTGCTCCGGAAGAGGGGACAGGGAGAGATGGCGGTATCTACGCCAGGGTTCTCGGCCGTCGTCGTTTTGTGCCGTTGTTTACGCCGACGCTTGCAGAAACGCCACCCCTTGCAGGAAAATAGATTTGGAAAAAAAAGAAAAACACACACACAAGCAGGACGCGCGTTAAACGTTTCTGGATGTGGAGAAGATGAGCTGAACGTTCGTTCACGATGGCTGCGTTTGCTTTCACGATGCTCCCGCCTGCAGCATAAGTTGCATAACTGATAAATTAATGAATGATGATGATAATAATAATAATGATAATATTTACAACAACAACAATAGAAATAATAACAGTAATTATATTTATCATAATGATAGCAATGATAATAATGATAATAATTACAATAATAGTATCAGTTGGGGTCATAGTGATAATAATAATAATATACTATGATTACAGTATAACATTAATTAACATTAATACTTTGAATTATTGTTATTAGCTATTAATATTAATAATTATATTAATAGAGGTAATAGCAGCAGCAATAAAAAATTATAATGGGGTCATGATAATTACAATGACAATAATAATAATAATAATGGTACTAACAACAGCTACAATAGCAATTATAATACGGGTTGTAATAACAATAATAATAATAATAATGATAACAATAATAATGACAATAATTATAATACTAAGTATAGGGGTGGTAATAACAATAATTTGAAAAAAAATAACAACAACCATAATAACATAATAACAACCATAATAATAATAATAATAATAATTAGAAGAGTAATGATAGTGGTGATAATGATAATAATAATAATACTACTACTACTAATGATAATAATAATAATAACAAGAAGAAGAAGAAGAAGAAGAACAAAAGAATAACACAAACAACAACAACAACAGCAACCAACACCAATAATAATAATACGAATAATATTAATAATATTAATACTTTTTAAATTATATACATATATATATATATCATGATAATAATCAAAATAATTAGAATAATAATACGAGCGGGGTTAATAACAACAATAATGATAATTATAATATAATAACAACAACAACAATAATAGTAACAATAAAAGGTCCATGTGGTGCATTGGTTTGCACTTCCACGTCGCAGCTTGGATTCCCACCCAGCAGCCTTTCTGTGTGGAGCCTCCATGTTCTCCCCAGTGTCTGCGCGGGGTTCCCACATGTCCTGCTCCAGTCCAGAAAGCACTCATCGATCGGAGCCCCTGAACCACCCAGTCCTGGATGAGCCGTATCGCGAGCGAACCAAAGAATGAATGGATGAATGAATGAGCGGAAAAAAACCCAACTGGCTCTCTTCATAAATGACGGAAAACAAAGGGACGGTAAACGTCTTTTAAACCCGAGTAGCAATGAACTCGGGAGCACTTAGCAAGATAATTCTTTGTTTAGTAAAAGCCAAGACTTAAATGCTTTAGTTAACCAAACGGCTCTTTGGAGAAGGAACTTTACCGTTTTCTTTTGAAACGTTCGCTTATAAACCAGCATCGGAAAAAAAAACAAAAAACAACTGTGTTTCACCGCTCAAAGGTGACGGAGGGGCTCATTTTGTTTCCGACGGTCGCGTAGCTTTATGATGGCGGCTCACAAAAAAATAAATAAAGGAATAAAAAAAAAAAACGCAGCCTCGGATTTAGAGTCTGTCGGTTTTATTGGCCCCATCTGGGTTTTTAATCCAAAATGACCTGTTGTTGCAGTCAGCGCTTTACAACTTCAGGATGAATAAGAGCCGGTGATTCACGAGCGCGAGGGGGCCGCGCCAAACCCCGACGTTTCGCCCGAGATTCGCCAACGGATGGAGGGATGATGAAAGATAGCCGGGGCGAGAAGGATAAACATCACGGCGTTGTTTCGGCGGCGCAAATGTAGCATTTGTGGCACGGCGGGAGGGGAAATGATTGAGGAGCGAAGAGCGGCGGCCGGTGCATTCTGGCCGGCGGACGGGAGGCGACGACAAGCGGCCTCATTACTCTCATTGAAATGTCAGCGGCTGAACCTCAGCTCCTTTGTTTTGTGGCCATTTAAAATGCCATCCCGCCGGCTCTGATCCCTTCTGCACCCGCCGCTTTAATTGAATCAGATGATAAACGGCAGAAGTGTTCATTTGCCGGCGTGCGGCTCGGCGGCGAAGAGTCGCGAAGATGATACGCCCGCGTTTGTTACCGGCAATTTATATTTCGGCTGTCCGCGTGTGACTTCACGTCCGCCGGCAGCCGGCCAATCCAGGTACCGCTCATTTAAAAACGCTTGCCTAAAAAACTGCCGTGTGCTTTTACAGCCGTCCTGTTGCCGCATCCCGTAATTATTCAGTCGGAGCCACTTCTAGGAATGCGGTGACACCCTGGAAAAGCGTGTTAACAAGGATATTTATATATCTTTCGCGAATGTGCTGTCGATTATTCTCCCTCCGTGCCGGCGATGCCGTTTCGATTTAATTGTAGAGGGCTCCCCGGTATGCCAGGGAAAAAATAAAGAAATAGATATCATGGATGCAATCATTTGACTTTCTCCGATGCACTGCGTCGCGGCGAACAGCGAAAAAAGGCTCGGCCGGTAAACAAGCAGCCGCGCATCTCGGGCTCGTTACCGGTTTCACACCGGCTGAATGCTGCCGGAGGAGCCGCCGGACGCTTTTACAAAGCAATAAACTTTTTTTAATTGCGTTCCGTTGGTGGTTAACCCTTCATTCGCTCGGCCTTCGCTTACGTAAGAAGGATACGCCGACCCTCCCTCGTCTGTCTGGGTACACGGCGCCTCGCCGAAGGACTGAAGTCGGCCCGCAAAAATCTAGCAATTACCATATTAGCGTGGGAAACAGGCTCACATTCTTGATGCCTGATTCGAATCATGCTATGACGTGGATCCACCCTTTGCAGCTAGAACAGCTTCAGCTCTTCTGGGAAGAATGTCCACCAGCTTCACCAGTGTCTTCATGGGAATGTCGGATCATTCAGATGTTGGAGGAGAAGGTCTGGTTCTCAGTCTCCGCTCTAGTTCATGTCAAAGGTGTCCTATGGGGTTGAGGTCAGTCAAGTTCCTCCACAGCAGACTCTGTCCTCCATGTCTTCATGGATCTTGCTTTGTGCACTGGTGCTCAGTCATGTTGGAACCAAGGAGCTCCAAAGTGTTCCCATGGAATTGTCCAACATGTCTGGGTTTGCTGAAGCCACACCAAGACATTTAGGACAGAATGATCTGACATTCCCATGAAGACACTGGTGAAGCTGGTGGACATTCTTCCCAGAAGAGCTGAAGCTGTTCTAGCTGCAAAGGTGGATCCACGTCATATTGAATCTATGGATCAGGAATGGATGTCACTGAAGGTCATCTGAAGGTCAAGGCAGTGAGACAGTACTTTTGGCCGTCCACTGCGACGCTTCTTTTCACCTCTTTTTCTTCTGTCTGAGACGGAAGTTGGAACTCGGAAGCTGAAAGTTGGCACTTGGAACTTGGGACTCGGCAGTGAACTCTGGACGCGCTGCTTAAAAACCATAGGAACATAAAGTACAATCTAAAGTCCAAACAGACCTATTTATCCACGTAAGGTGAGCATGAACGAGCTGAGAGTTAGCATTTTGTTTCTCTCTGCTCGCGCCTACAGATCATTTTTCCGGGCCAAATAAAAATACACCCGAGCGTCTCCCAACCCGCGTGTTGCGAGACACTTCCTTGTCGTTTATCAGCGGTAAAATGGCCGGTGTTAATTCTGCGTGTCGTGATCCTCCCGCCGATGCTAACCCCCAGGCTTGCGTGAGCAAAATACCAGGCGAATCCTTGCGAGGCGCGACCTGCTCGGCTGATCCTGTCTTGTTCCGGCGCGGCTCTGACAGCCTCCCCAAGCCCTGCCGGTGTTTTATTGATGCTTTGAATAAATAAGCAAATTAATAATGAAACAAAAGTATGCTTTTTTTTTTTTTTTTTTTTCTGGATGCCTGGGTGCGCTAAGGTTTACGGTTTTTATGCGAACACGTTGTTGGCTAGCGGGATAATGAGCGCGAGGGGTATGCTGTGTGAAGATGGACAGAACGGTGACAGCATATTGAATGGAGATGAATGCGCGCTATGAGGATGACTGGCAGCGCTAACAACAGAACAAAGCACGGCGAACCCTCTGATCCTTTCCACCTCAAAGCTCAGAAACCAAACCGCTCTCCGACAGCCGTCCGAATCAATAATTCAGAGCAATCAGCTGTCAGACATTCGGTATTCCTTTTAATTGCCTACATTTTTTGATTTCATAAGAAAAAAAAAAAAAAGTCTGATTAGACGGATTCAAACAATGTCGTCCTTGAGCTGCCAGCGATCTGAGGAAAATTGTTTTCATTGGATGATAATAAATGTAGGGTTTTTTTTGTAATTACATCAGCGGCCATTGAAGCTCCGAAGTTATATTGTTTTTTCTTTTAATTCGTTTTTTTTTGCCTTGTGATGTGGAGCGATGTAATCTGTGCTCTTGGTAATTCGTCGGCGTCACCCGTCCCCAAGCCGCTTTCTGTACAGCATATTAATGAGCGCTTCTTGAGGACCGAATGCCGAACTGTGATGGGGAAATGTACAACTGTACAAGGTAGAAACAGAATACCTTCGTAGGTGTCAAACTCAAGGCCCGCGGGCCAAATGTGGCCCGCCACCTCATTTTATGTGGGCCGCGGGAACATCTCAAAAGGTCTGATTTGCTTGATATGAATAAGTCAAAATAAATAGACATGTATTTCTTGGCTAGTTTTGCGGTTGTCGCGCCCCGATAAGAAATGGAAACATTTCCACTTTCTTCCTTTTTTTTGCACTGCTGCTACTTTGCGCGGAGAAAACCATCTGCTGCGACTGCACCGCCTGCACTTTATACTTCACACCTCAAAGTTTCACGTTTACTGCTCAATGCAACAGTTTTACTGCTCATCTGCACTCGATTACTATCACAGCGCCCCCTTAAGACACCAATGGCTTTACATACCAACGTTTTGAGGTACGAAGCGCCATTCCAGCAAATGTGATCCTTGAAATACCAACAAAGTTGATACGAATGATACGAATACGAGCGCGAGAAAATCAAAATTCGCTCACACAACTCCAATACACTTGACGACGCCGCCACATCTTCTGAATTGGCGCTGTTTGCTTCTCTCACCTTGAATCCACCTCGCAGCTTCCAGCAGCCCTTATTGGAATGTTAAGTTCACTTGAATGTAATAATCATGAATTGTAATGTTAAGTTGACAGTAGGTGTAGTTTTTGGTTCGGTGTTTATGTTCATAGCCTCGAAAACACTCGCCTCCATCCGCAGTGTCTGAGCTGAGGATTCGTTTTACAAAACGAGAACTTCACAATAACCAGGATTTTTCTTTCTGACATCCCTTACATTACTAATATCCTTCTTTTTCAGGGGTTTTCTACATTAATATCCTTATTTTGTGAGTTTTTGAGTCGGGGGTTGGAACAAATTCCTTTGTTTTCTGTTATTTTAAATGGGGAAAATACATTTAAGATACGAGAAACATCAACGTGCGAACTCACTTCCGGAACCGATTCAATCGGTGTCTCGAGGGACGGCTGTATTATTCCGGTAATTTCACGTCACGGTTGGATCGTGAGAATCCTGTTTGTCCGCGACATGCGGAGAATTCGACGATAAAGCTGACTTTGACACGTTATTGACGATAACAGGCGTGACATATTTAACACACATGAACATCGTGACTCGTCGCGGTGCAAAGTCCCCGCGGCTCCACGGCCGCCGCCTTCATTAAGCCGTCGGATGCTTTCCCGAAAAAAAACATGAAAAACCCGTCCCTGACGGGAGACTGATTTGTCAGCGTGTGGTCGACGCGGCGCCAGCCGTCGTCACGAGCGCGACGCGGAGGTTTGACTTCAGCTGTGGGAGTTTGTCAGCGTCGGTGAACGTAATCAGACGCTCCTCATCACCCTGCAGAACATGCTGAGGCAGCCCGAGCCCCATGTGCAGAAGGAGCGCAGGTTTTTTTTTTTTTATTTTTTTTTTGCAAACTCTCTCTTACTTTATTATCGTAACAGACGATGAGCGCAGGAAGGCCATGACTTTGGATATTTTTTTCTCAAGCGAGAGGAGACGTACTCCAACCACCCCACGGTTGGGACATCATTCGGCGGCAGCAGCAAGAGGACAAGACAGTGACAAAATAAAATAAAAAACAATCGATAAATATAGTAAAATAAAAAAAAAACATAAAAAAAAAATGAGCAAAATAAATAAATAAAAATGAAGGCATAAATAAATAGCCAAATGTCAAGTGGATTTTTAATTTTTTTTAATTCGCAGCAACTGTTTAGAGTGAGTTGTTGGACAGTGTTATGGCGTGAGCTTGGAAAGACTTCCTGTGTCTTTGCCGTCTGCTGGAGAAGCTGCTCTGCCGTCCATCCAGTGTCGGGAGGAGATGCTCAGGGTTGTCCACGATGGAGCTCACTCTCCTCAGCGGCCTTTTCTCAGTGATCGCTTGTATTTCTGTTCTTTGACGAAGGTCCAGCGCGTGGAATCGAACATATTCGCGTCATTGGAAAACTAGAAAACTTTGGGGTTTCCTTTCGTGATGGTTTCCGGATTGGTTCATTCAGAATCCACATGATCCAGCCTGCAGCCGCCTCTGGTCCAGAGGTCCTCTCGTTCACGCGCCACACGGACGAACTCCGCATGCAGTTTAGATGGACATGAATAGTTACATGAATGGACAATAGTGACACGTCACAATGTAAATCAGAGTCAAACATCTCTTTTTGCAAGCGACGTTTTGACTTAAACAGACGGACAAGTTTGCAGAGGCCAAATACGCGAAATCATACGACATCATGCAAACTGTGAGCGCGGAGCGACGCCAGGATCAAACCGAGGGCCCCGGCTGAAGGGCCGGAGACGATTAAATCCGGCGTATTTCACACCCTCCTTAAAAATAACTCATCCACCACCATCACCATCACCATCATCATCATCGGTTTATTTAACAATACCGTGAGTGCGGCGCCATAATTCAATGAGACGGAAGAAGAGGAGTGAAATTGTTGTTTTCCTCGTCGGCTCAAAGCCGGAGCCGCTAAATGAGCAGCTGTCTTCTTTGCCGTCTGCGCTGCTCGGTTTCCGTCTTGCTGCCGCCACCGCGGCTCACCTGTTTCTGCATTTCAAACGCGCATCCCTTCCGGGACGCATTGATGACATACCGGTCGGGTTTCCTCGCCAAATGGTGCTCCACAGGCCGGAACCCAACATCACCCTCGTTGAGAATGCCGTACGTACTCAGTAACCCTCAGGACATCGTCGAATCAGTGGGGGATTTTTATCAGCGATAGCTAATGATGCCGAGGGTGTTTTTCAGGCTGGATGCTCGGGTGGCTTCGCCGCGGCTCATTTCGCGGCGCGCGCGGTTTTAAGCGCCGTCAGCCACTTAATTACCGCTTTTGTTGTCTGATCTCCGCAGACGGCGAGGTGGGAAAAGGCAAGGATGTAATCTGAGTTTAACGGCACGTGAACAACGACAGCAGAGCGCCGGGTTGCTCTCGGTGCAAACGGCGGCGGACTTCCAGCGCTGCCTTTGCACCTCAGCACCCATTGAAAGGGCTCGCCGGCTCCGTCTTTGAAAAAGCCGCCGGAAAGTCAAGATGAAAGCAGATGATTCGTCTGGAGGGAATTTTCATCGAGTCCGAGAGAGACTCCGATGTTCAAAAACCACGGTCTGCATGTCCTCCTCCGCGGTGGGACCGGTGGGTTTCCCTGCGGTTCTGGAGCGGTATGGGTTCGTTCCTCGTGGTCCACGACGTGAAGCCCTGATTCTCCATAACATGATTTACCAGCCCTGAGATCCAAACCCTGGCGCCGGCCCGTCAGCCAGATCCCTGACTCGCGCCTTCGAAGGGAAGTCGATTCCTCCCGGCAGCGTTGAAGCTCCGGTAGCTCCTGAAAAAAGCACTTCAGCTGTGCTTCGCTTTGGGGTGACCCACTTATTAGCAAAATGACCTCCAACATCTCCTGCAAGCTGACATCACTGTTACGGATGAAAGGATGGAAACTGACCATGTCGTCCGACTCACTTATCCGTCCCGTTCTGGAAACATATGCATCATTTTTCACTCACAAAGATATATATATATATATATATAAATGATGTATGATATATGAATATATATCATATCCATCTCAGTCTCTCTGTATATTCTTCTTGAATTTCTTCTATTTATGTAGATGCCACATCATCTATCTATCTATCTATCTATCTATCTATCTATCTATCTATCTATCTATCTATCTATCTATCTAGCTATCTATCTATCTATCTATCTATCTATCTATCTATCTATCTATCCATCTATCATCTATCTATCTATCTATCTATCTATCTATCTATCTATCTATCTATCTATCTATCTATCTATCTATCTATCTATCTATCCATCCATCCATCCATCCATCCATCCATCCATCCATCCATCCATCTATCATCCATCCATCTATCTATCTATCTATCTATCTATCTATCTATCTATCTATCTATCTATCTATCTATCTATCTATCCATCTATCTATCATCCATCCATCCATCCATCCATCATCCATCCATCCATCTATCTATCTATCTATCTATCTATCTATCTATCTATCTATCCATCTATCTCTCTATCTATCTATCTATCTATCTATCTATCTGTCTATCTGGATGGATGTTGCCACACAGACCCAGGGCTTCCACATACATATCTATATACATATACATGTGTGTGTTTTGTTTCCGGCTCCTGGGCCGCTGAGCCATCCAGTCTTCCAGTCTCTTCCTGTCAGTCACGGCTCAGACAATATTTGCCTCACAGGTGACAAATATTTCATGACACACTTTGGAGGCAATAAACATTTGTCAGCCAATCGTGTGTGTGTGTGTGTGTGTGGGGGGGGGGGGGCCAAACAAAATCTGCCTTGTATAAATATTGTAACTTTGGGCCGGAAAATTTTTAAATACCCCCCACAAAATA
>CAAKHD010007607.1:13792-26254 GCA_901007705.1 Fistularia tabacaria
ACACACACACAGACACACACACACGCAACACACATACACACACACACACACACACACACACACACAGATCCATTGATAAAGTCTGAAAAGGGTTGAAAGATTTATTTGGAACAGAAAATTGAAAAGAAAACGCTGAAAACTTGAAAATGTTATGATTAAGCAATTATTGGTAATTATGGGTAATTACTGATAATCAACATTTCTTGATAATTGATAATTATCGATCTTCACAATGAAAAAAAGTCTACATTTGTTGCTGTGATTAACAAGAACAAGAAACATTTCAAATGCTCAATAACAACATTTGTGATGGATTGATCAGAGATTGAAAACACCGGAGGGGTTGCCCGTCAGTCTGCTGATTCCAATCAACTTTATTGGATACGGTTAAAATCAATAATCAGTCTTCATCAGAGGTGATCAGACCGATCACTGATCGACCCACGTCATCTCCTCACTCATCCACAGTGAAGGTCTCCAGCTTCTCCTCTCCTTCCATTCACATCCATTCCTGTCCTCCTCCATCCTCTCATCCACCCTCCTGCTTCTTCTCCTCTTCTTCTCCCTCCATCCCCTCCTCATCTCCTCCTCTCCTTCAATCTCCTCTGTAATTTCTTCATCTCCTTCCATCCTTTCCTTCCAATTCCCTCTGTGTTCTCCTCCTCTTCATCTCCTTCCATCCTTTCCTGTTGTCATTCTTCTCCTCCTCTTCATCTCCTTCCATCCCTTCCTGTTGTCATTCTTCTCCTCCTCTTCATCTCCTCCCACCCCCTCCTGTTGTTATTCTCCTCCTCCTCCCCCCCCGCCCCTCGGTGTTTCGTGATGACGCAGGGCACCATGTGACCCGGACTTCCGGTTCACGGCCCGCCATCTGTCAACAACCCGCGGAGGGATCCGGCCGCGCGACGTGTCTCTGACGACCCCAAACCTCAACCTCCGTCCGAAGATCCGGACGTTTTTTACCGTTTCCGGCGTAAACATGTGTGTTTCCGCCCTGCTCTCGGCGGCGCTGCTGCCGTGCTGCTGGCTCCTGGCGGCCGCCGCCGATGACGCCACTGCCGTCACCGCCGCCGCTACGGTGGCGCCGCGGGCCGCAAAGACGAATCCGGTCCCCGCCGGGAACTCCACCGGCGAGGTTCGGAGGAAGCTGGACTCCATGTTCAGCGGGATGAACGTGGACGGGCTGATGATCCAGCGGGCGCTGTACGCCCTGGTCGGGATCACCGCCGTCGCCGTGCTCTACTTCCTCATTCGGGCTGTCAGGTCAGTTACCGTCACCGGAAGTCCAGACGCACCGACGTGAAGCGTTCATCCGAGCCGAGCTGCCCCTTCCCAGGCCCCCCCGGGTCCCGTCATGTGCGCCGAACCGACCAGCGGATGTTCCGGAAGTAGAACAAGCTCGTCATTTGTGTTTTCGTCCCAAAACAAAAAGAGCCTTCTGGAAGGAAACGTTAAATAGGGCTTTTTGTGAACGGAATTCTGCTATCGCTCGCTGACGTGTTCGAATCGACGTCACTTGTTAATAAAAATCAGCTGATTGATTTGTCTTCGATACCAATAGATGTTCTCAATCAGAATGTCATCAGAAGAACGTTTGTAAGTCTAAAAATAAAACGTCACTCCCCGTCGGATAAAACTAGCGATTAAAGATTAGTTGTATTTGATTCAATATATTATAGTTGAATAAAACAGGATCTTCTATGTGATTTAAACCGTTCAGAATAAAGTAAACTTACAGTTATAAACAATATAACTCAATCTTTCAGTTCATGCTAGTTGTAATCAATAGTACAAGTAGTTTGATTGAAACTAATAAACACAGTCGGCTTTGTTATTATGTCAATATTATTGGTAATGTCATCGATTCTATTGTTCTGTGCTATCACAGCTGATAGTGTATTGAAGCCATCATTTCTGATTGATTTTGTGTGCTCGCGCGTGCGTGTGTGTGTGTGTGTGTGTGTGTGTGTGTGTGTGTCAGGTTGAAGAAGCCGGTCCAAAGGAAGAAATATGGCCTCCTCTCAAACTACGACGACTCGCTGGAGATGGCGGGGGAGAGCGATGAGGACGACACACTTTACGAGGCCCGCAGCCTCCACAGGTCAGAGGTCAGGTGTTAAAGGTCGGCGCCCGCAGCCTGAGCATCTGACATTGTTGTTCTGTGGTGTGTTTACATGTTTGGTCCAGCGGGAAGCATGTATTACGTCAGTTAAAGTTTAAAAACTTCAAAATCTTTCAAAGAGTTTTCCATCGAACCGATCAAAGCGAGCGATTGGTAAAGCGATGCGTTTTGTTCTGGCTTGTCAGCTCAATGATTGATCAATATGTCCCGTCTGTTGTCAGCCGGTGATCGATCAGCTGACCGATTGATCTCTGTTTCCTCAGATGAGAGCGTGAAGACCCTCCTCGGCCGTCAGTATTGATTATTGATGGGAGGAAGGAAAAGGACCAAAGTTGTGGATGCCAAAGTTTTTGTCACCTCTCTGACAACCAGACGATTCGTCTTCTGTGTTTTTTTCTTCTGTTTTTTTTCACTGCGAGGTTTTAAACCCTGTGGAGGGCGACGCGCCGAGCCCCCGCAACCCTCCCACACAGGAGGGAGGAGGTAATCTTTATCACGTTCCTTCACATCCAAACAGGAAGTGGCTCTTTTCCTCCGCCTCCTGCTTCTGGTTCTGATTCCGCTAGCATTCTGTACGCTGCTTCTCAGAACACGCGGCTTGTTCCCTGCCTTCGTTGTTGTTATCTAGATCGGGGGGGAGGCTTCGTTTTTAACCAACGAATCAAACTCGAGGTGGAACCGTGACGTTGCTGTGGTAACCGCAGTGTGTGTTTGATAGGCTTTTTTTCTGTCTCTCACTCACACTCATTCAGATTCGCACCGACACACAAAACCAACCACAGAAACCAACAACACACACATATAAAGATATATAGATACACACTCACACACACACATACACACACACACACACACACACACACACACACACACACACACACACACACACACACGCACAATCTCTCTGATCGTGACCAAGTGATTGTCCTCCAGTGTTCTTCTCGCCCGGCCCTGAAAGGGTTAGTTTTTCTTTGAAATCATAATTTATGACAAGAGCTGTAAAATGAAAAAGAAAATGTCTCTTTTTTTCTGTTTTTCGATGAAAGTCGAGGTTCAAAGGAGGAAAATAAATATTTATTTTTCACGATAAAAGCCTTTTTGTTTGAATCCAGCCGAAGGGCGCAGAGCTGGTGCAGTACCACAGCCTGTCCAGCAGAGGGCGCCGACGGGCGGCTCTCACAGGTTCTGGAGCCTCAAAGATGGGGATGGACCGACGATCGGAGAATTAATGAGTCAGCTAAGTTGTCTTGGCTAAATTGTAATTTCCCTGAAATGCTAGTAATCGCGAGTAAATATCAGATTAAAAAAGACAAATTCAAAGAGGAAATGAGCAATAAAACACTGGAAGTGACCTTTAGTAGAAGTGTAGTTGGGAAAAATACCTAAAAGTCCAAACTCAAAACTTTATCTTTTAGTTTCCATTATTAAACATGTATTTGAATTGAGAGTATTTTATTTGTCCGGGTTTCATGTGTGATGAAACAAATGTAAATTTTGAAATTTATAATATTTAAAAAACTGTGAGGATGGACTGATTTACCAAGCTTCATTGTTTCTAAAGAAAAAAAAATGAATTATTCAAAACCATGAAGTAGAGTCTTATTTTTCTTGAAAGTGATTTTAATAAAATTTTTAACTTTTCAGTGACGTTAAATAACAATCATCTTGATGGCTTTAAATGTGTTATTTTTTTGTGTTATTATTGAACAAAATATCAGAAAATTGTTCAGAAAAAAAAAACTATTTATAATCAAATTCAATTCAACTCTGGATACTCAATTTTTTTTTAAATGAAAAAAAAAATACTCCTTTTCAAGTGGAATGTGACTCATTTTTGGTGATAACAATTCCATGTTGCCATGGATACCAGCAGAGGTTAATCATTCAGGAAGTTAATTTTGAGTTTTGATTTCAGTTTGAATGTCAATGTCATTTATTTGTAGGTTGTTATCATTAACATTATTAATAAATGGATAATAATTTGTATCGGTGGCAGCAGTTGAGGTCGTCCAGCTAGTTCTGGCCCGAGAGCGCCCCCTGACTGTCACAAACTGTAAAACAACTAGATAATAAAATTAAAATATAATAACATTTAAAAAATGTCTGACGTTGGATTTACGGTGCATGAAGCTGCGTGGAGGCGCTAGGCCGGTCACATGACCTGCGACATCACTTCCTCGTAAATCTCACTGTTGAATGTCGGCGTAGACATTTTCCCACCTGAAGTGCGGACGGGAGGTTAATGGGGTCAGAAGTCGAGGGGGCGGAGCCTGTCGGTGAGAAGCCCATGACTGATAACCATCTCTGCCAATCAGATGCCCCCGAAACACAACACAAGCAGGGCTCGGTCCCTCGAGGACTGAGGGGGCGGGGTTTAATCAGAGCCCGAGTGTGTGTGTGGTGTGTGTGTGTGTGTGGGAACTGTGGAGGAATCAGTGTCTCACTCACACACACACACACACACACACACAGATGAGATTCATTGATACAACAGGAGTTAAAATCAGGTGATTTTTTTTTTTTCCTCTTAAATTTTTAATTTCTGCCTTTTCACATTTGAAGTTGATTTTTCTTCAATATTAAACAGTTGAATTTTTCATCTAGATAATTTCTATGACTCCTATTTTTCTTTGTAAAAATCCTAATAAATTATCAATTTCTTGGCGGCCGTTTTCTGTATTTTTCCACTGTTGTTTAGCCTTTAGGTCCATTTTTAATTATTTTTATGTGAAGTTTCTCTTTAAGAGTCTTTATCACAAACACAAACACGCTGTGATCGAACACACACACCAACATCATGCTGAGGGTGTGTGTGTGTGTGTGTGTGTGTGTGTGTGTGAGACACTTCTTCATCCTCAGTTCCCACAAACACACACACTCTCTGGGCTGTGATTAAACCAGCCCATGGTGTCCTCTGGGAGAGCCCATCCTTGTTGTGTGTCTCAGGCGTCTGATTGGCTGAGATGGTAATCTAACACACACACACACACATACACACACACACACCTCCTCTTCTTCATTCTCTATAGTTTGTAGGAATTTTTATTTCTTTACTTTATTTCCAATCCGTCTTAAGTTTTTGTTCCATCGATATTCTTATTGACCGTTTCTTTTCTCTTTAGTTATTGATTTATTTTTTTGCTAATTCATTTAAATTCTTCAATTTTCACTTTATTTTTTCAGACAATTTAAAAAAAAAATCATTGAATTCAATTTATTCTTGTGAATTAATTGTATTTCTTTTATTTAATTTTCTCTTTCTCTTCATTTCTTTTTTTCCTCTTCAGGGCTCTCCACGGCCAATCATCTGCCTCCATCCAACCCTCTCCTTGACCACCATCTAACTTCCTGTCCTCCTCCCCTTCCGTCCAGAAACTTCCTCTCTAGTCTTCCTCCAGACCTCAGCATCCTTTCTACCCAGACCTTCTCCGCCCCTCCTCTGTCCACGTCCAAACCATCTCCATCCTGAACATCTAACATGTGCTGTCCCTCATTCCTGATCCTCTCCATCCTCCTCACTTCCAAAGAGGAACCTCCACATCTTCATCTCTGCCTCCTGTCTTCTCCTCAGTGTCTCCAAACCAGACACCATGGACGGTCTCACCTCCATCTTCTCCACCTTTCCGTTCTAACCTGCTTGCCCACAATCCTCCTCCTCTTCTCCACCTTCTCCATCTCCACCTCCTGTATCCTCACCTTTCCACCTCTCATCCACCTCTCGCTAACCTTCACTCCTCCTCTCCAGGTCCTACCTCCACCACCAGATGTTCTCACAGTGACCTCTGCAAACATCATGGTCCATGGAGGTTCCCGTCTAACCTCCTCTGGTCTATTTTCTTTTTTTTTTTTGTTTCATTTCTTTTTATTTTATTGATTTTTTTTTTATCTTTCGCAAAAAATTTCTTCACTTTAAATCCTCAAAACTTTAATTTTTTTTCTGTTTTCTTATTTATTTTTTTGCGTGTTTTTTTTCATTTTTATTTTCATTATTTTTTTTTTTTTAAGTCATTTCTAATTCGGACCGTATTCAGACCCCCCCTGAAAAACAACCCCTCGTGTTTCTCGTCGCTGTTGTTGTCATGACGACGTGCGACTGTTTCCGATAACAAATCGAAATCACGACTGACAACATCGAAGGCACTTTATAGAAGATCAAAGAGTCCAAAGCATCAAACGAGCGGACAGTCGAAGCGTTCCTTCCCGTCCGGCGGAACCCGATCCCACCGGTCGTGTCCCTCCCAGCTGGTTCTGGTCTCTGCCTCCCGCAGCAGCCAGTCCAGACTCCAGTCCCGGTCCCGGTCCGGCCCCAGGTCTCCGTCCCGTTCCTCCGGCCCCGTGTGCCGGTCCCTGTCCCGGTCCGGACTCCAGTCCCCGTCCCTGTCTCCCTCCCGGTCCCTCGGCGGCCGACCCGGACTCCAGTCCCGGTCCCGGTCCGGCCCCAGGTCTCCGTCCCGGTCCCAGCGGGGGCCCGTCTCCTGGCCCCGGTCCGGTCCGGGATCCTGGTCCCGCAGCAGGCGGTCCAGGAAGGCGATGTATCGGAGCGCCAGGCGCAGCGTCTGGTTCCGGCTGAGCTTCCTGTCGGGGGGGTGCGTGGGCACGAGGCCCCGCAGGGCGGCGAAGGCTCCGGTCACGTGACGCTGGCGCCGCCGCTCGCGGCTGTTGGTGTCCACGCGACCCACGACTCCCACACCAGAACCTGCGGGACAGAGAGAATTTACAAATAGTCTGTTTGTAAAAGTGTAATAAAACCCCAACTGCTTATTACACTGTTATTACACTGTAATAACTGATCTGTGTATTCATGTGTCATAAACTATTATGAGGCTCAACAAAATCCACGGCTTCCTCCCGTTTCTCTCACCTCCTCGCGTCTCCAGCGCCGCTCTCATCCTGACGTCGCCTGCGGATACAAAATACAAGTTCAGAACAGGAAGTGATGTCAGACGCCCTTTTTTTATGTTTGTTTTGATTTGTGTTCTGTTATAAAGATGTGAAATTTTTAACGTGTCGAAATTTTTACTGTTTGTCATTCGGAAAAAAAGAAGCAAAATGAATTGCAAAAAAACAACTGGACAAGCAGTGTGCGTGTGTGTGTGTGTGTGTGTGTGTGTGTGTGTGTGTGTGTGTTAAACACGTTAAGATAAAATTGAAAAATGAATCTTTGAATTTAACTTTAAAAAAAAATTTCGATATGAAAAAGATCCTGTTATATTTTTAATTCCGACACCGGAAATATAAAATTATACGTTTAAAAAAAAAAATACAGATTAAAAAAAAAAATAGCAAAAAGGCAATCACGGGTTTCTGCACTCACTCGTCGCCTGCGTTCTTCCGGTTCTCCTCCGGTTCTCCTCCGGTTCTCCTCCGGTTCTCCTCGGATCCGCGCTCCTCCGCACTTCTTATAGCGGCTCTCGGTGCGTCGTGACGCCGTTTCCGTGGAAACGCCATTAACCGGGACAGTCCAATTACAGGGGGCGGGACCGACGAGGAATCCCAGCGGAGGTCGGAGGTGCGGGGGGTCAGGCCTCCAGAGACCCCCCCCCAGCCCTCCCACGTCCACTCCCACGGGGAGTCGTGCTTTCCGGCGTGTCCTCCTACCGCGGTCACGACGCTCCACTCCGTGAAAAAAATAAAAAATAGAAATAAAAAAGAAAATAAGAATAATGAAAATGAAAAAAATAAAAATAAAAATAAAAATAAAAATAAAAATAAAAATAAAAATAAAAATAAAAATAAAAATAAAAATAAAAATAAAAATAAAAATAAAAATAGAAAAATACAAATGAAATGAAAAAAAATAGAAATTAAAATAAAAAATGGAGACATTGAAACTCGATTTGATTTGACAAATCGACTAAAAATATAATTGGATTAATTATCATTCATTTGTCTTTTGGTGAATTACTCAAGTAATGTAAAGTAATTTATTTGTCTAATTTATTTGTCAAATCATTTTTCATTTATGTCCTCTTTTTACTAATTGTTTGTTCTGCTTATGTTTGTGTACTTATGTTTGTTTGCTTTTGGTATAAAAATAATTGGGTACATTTTTTTAAATTATTTTTTCAGGTATTTGTCATCTATTTATCATTCATATTTTTGAATTTAATAGTATTTATTCATGCTGATTTTCCTGTTTGTGTATTTCGGTACTTATTGTTCATATTTTTTTTTTCTAATGTTGCTAATTTTATCTGTCTCTTGCAAATTAATTGAATTAATTAAATCGATTGACAGGCCCCAGAATGATGAAGAGTTCTGAAAAACCTGGGGGAAAAAAAGTGAAAATAATTTTAAATCAGAGAAATAAATACACCCTCTTCATTTGTACAGGATTATCGCAACACTTTTGTTTAATTCATTTAGCAATTCAATTACCTAGAAGTGATTCAGAAGCTGCTTCAAAATGTGGATTAAATAAATAAAACGAGCAAAAATCGGGGAAATTTGCAAAATTTAAGAGGAAAATAATTGCAACAGCGATCAATAATAACAACTATGTAATGACAGGGTAATAAACATTGAGTACTTGACAGCACGGTGGAGAACATCTGCTCCTCAGAGCCTGTCAGGTGATCAATATTCACACACACACACACACACACACACACACACACACACAAACATATGTAGCAAGGCGAAGAGCAGTGTAATAACAGTGTGATAGAAGCGTAATAGCAGTGTAATAACAGTATGATAGAGGTGTAACAGCAGTGTAATAAGAGAAGAGGCAGATGTGGGTGGACTTATTTTGGTTTATTCGTGATGATTTCATCAAACACAGATTCAAACACATTGGAACAATTTCCACTCTTTCATTTCCTGTTCATGCAGCAGGAAGTAGGAAGTCCTCGCGAGGCCCCGTGACCTCTGACCTCTGATTCCCCCCCTCCCCTCCCAACGATCGGATAAATGCATTCCTGAACGAGACTTTATAAGCATCCATTAAGAAAATATACAAAAACATTATCATTATTATAATTTTTTTTGTTCGTTTTGTTTTTACCCGGAAACAGAAGCAGACATTGGATGTAGAAAAAAAACACAGACGCGGACAGGAAGCGCCCCGCCCCTCTCCACCACGCGCTTCCTTCCCAGGTTTGGACGTCACGCACGAAGTAAACACAACGCGGCGGAGCGGCGCCGCTAATAAACGCTCACCAACCAAACAACGCAGACAGGAAATGTGGCGATGAGGTCACCTGTCCGTCATCCTCCGTCACAGTGCATCCGTCTTTAGTTACTGCATTTCCCAGCGTTCCCTGCGCCACCAAACCCCGCCCCCATCCACAGGAAGTAGCGTGAGGGTGTCGCCGTTCCCCGACAAACACACACGCACACACACGCACGCACACACACACACACACACACACACACACACACACACACACACACACACGAAGAGTTCAGCACCAAGCGAGAAAGGCCATGTTTGATTGGTTCGTTTCGCACAAACATTCAAAACTTTTATTACTTTGACACGAGAAAACGAACAAACAAAAAAAACACGATAGGAAAGAAAACCCCGCCCGCTGTTGAGGGGCGGAGCCACGGAGGCCGCCAGCTGCAGCGAATCAGAGCGCCAGATAGGAAAGAGTCTTTGGCAGATTGACAGAAGCGGAAGGAGGAGGAGGAGGAAGGGGGCGGGGCATCGGGCCGCCGCCGCAAAATGACGCAAAGTTCACGGCGGCGGCGGCGAAAAGAAGACGCAAGCGAGGATGTTAAAACCACGGAAACGCGAAAATACCGGTTTGTCACAACCACGTCTTTCTTTTTGAGACACGGAAGTCGAGGCATTTTGACTCTGCTGGCAAATAAGAGTGTAATTACACGATTATCACATATTTGATGCCGTTGTAACGTTTCATCAAATGTTACATCCTTGGTTTTTGATAAGAGATCATTTTCAGACCAACAGGAAGGTTGTTGTTGTTTTTTAGCTCAGATTTATGGCGGTGACACAAAACTGCTTTAAATGTAGTAACCATGTAACAACACGGTAATTACCGTTCCTGCAACAACCCGGTGGTTTCCTCGTTTCCGTGGCGACCTGCTGCGGACCTTCAGACTGTGTGTTCGTCAAAAAAGGAAAAGGGAAATGATCTCCTGATCTTCGTCCAACCTGACTTTTTAACCTCCCATCTGAGGGCTTCTGCGTCTCCTGCCGAAGCCCTCGCAGCTGATTGGTCGCAGGAGAAGCGGCGGATGGCAGGCCCCGCCTCCTCCTGTTTCCCGGGGCGACGAACGTGACCAGAGTTGTACGTAAGGAACCTCTTTAAGCCTCTGGAGACCCGAAACCCGCCGACTGTCATATTCGAAGCTCCGCAGAGGCTCCAGATGTTTGGTCTCAACGTTCTCCGAGCAGGTTCCACAACATCCGGAAAGTTCCAGCCCCCGATGGCAGACGTCTCCAGAGCAGCCGCCGACTCAGAATTCTGAGGAGTTTCAAAGTTCTGGACTTTATTTTGAAATGCTTTTTTTTTTTTTTTTTCCCCCCCCGAACTTCATCTTTTTGGCAGATCCTCTGCGGATCCGATCTTCTCCCCTGAAGAGGGAACGTCTGTGGAAAGCCCAAAGACCAAGCGGTTCTTCTGCCTTCCATCCACGGAC
The DNA here is from genome assembly GCA_901007705.1 of Fistularia tabacaria. Lineage (NCBI taxonomy): Eukaryota > Metazoa > Chordata > Actinopteri > Syngnathiformes > Fistulariidae > Fistularia > Fistularia tabacaria. The sequence continues at coordinate 24,525 of CAAKHD010007607.1, forward strand.
GAGCGCTTGCCGAGGAGAAGCAGGTCAGGGACCTGAGACACAAAGAGTTTGGGGTCCAGAGGGTTAAATCCATCTGTTCCTCCTCAACCATGAAGAGCTGAGACCAGGTGACCAACCAGGTGAAGAACCATGGGATCAACTAAGTGACCAACCAGGTGACCAATGAGTTGACCAATGAAGTGACCAACCAGGTGACCAGGTGGTCCTCTTCCAGATGTTCCTGGAAGCAGGTCTTCCTGCAGTGTCTCCTCCAGTCGTTTTGACAGATTGGACTTTCTACGTTAACTTTTTTACCCTTCGATTTCAGAACGAATTAACGAGTTAATCCGCGAGTCAATTAACGAGTTAATTGATTCTTGATCGATTCCACCTCGTCCGGTTGTTCTTCTGATTTTCCCTCCGGAAGGTCAGAGGACGCGGGGGCGGGGCTTAGCCTCCGATTAGAAGGGCCGGGGGGGAGGGGGGGGGGCTAAGACGAGCGGAGGAGGAGGAAGAAGACGGCGGCCAACATGGCCGACAGCAGGAAGAGGCGGGGCTCGGCGCCGTCACAGCCGCCGGTGGTGTCGTCCGTCAGGAAGGGCTCTGGAGATTCGTACACAGAGTCATCTGACACACACACACACACACACACACACACACACACACATGCACAGAGAAAACCTCGATGAACAGGTGGTAGAAGAAGGAGAAGAAGGAGGAGAAGAAGAAGAGGAGCCTCACTGCTGGGTTTGACGTAGACCTTCAGCTTCAGACACGGCCTCCCCGCCAGGCTGGGGTGTGAAGATGCTGCAGGCACACAAACAGGAGCTGGCGTTAGCGGCCCGGTGGCGCCCCCCGCAGGAGGCAACCGGTACTGCAGTTGCATTCATAGCTGTCAATCATCTCACACACCGCAACCACGGGTGACATCAAGGCGGGATTTTTGTTGGCAGCACACACACACCCACACACACACACACACCCACACACACACACACACACACACACACGCACGCACACACGTGTAGACGTAAACACACTCACACATGTAGACACAAACGAGACGTAAACACACGCATACAGACACCGCCAAACAGACACACACAAACACACGCATATTCCGCGCGCACACACACACACACAAATACACACACTCACAGAAACACACACACACACACACAGATGTAGTAGTACTCATGTGTGTATCACTCAAACACGTAGATCTAGTGCAGTACTCAGATGCAATAATACTCATGTGTGTATCACTCAAACATGTAGATCTAGTGCAGTACTCACAGATGTAGTAGTACTTGTGTCCGGGTCAGTACTCACAGATGTAGTAGTACTCATGTGTGTATCACTCAAACACGTAGATCTAGTGCAGTACTCACAGATGTAGTATTACTCATGTGTGTATCACAGAAACACGCGGTGTGCAGTACTCACAGATGTAGTAGTACTCATGTGTGTATCACTCAAACACGTAGATCTAGTGCAGTACTCACAAATGTAGTAATACTCACGTGTGTATCACAGAAACACGCGTTGTGCAGTACTCACAGATGCAATAATACTCATGTGTGTATCACTCAAACATGTAGATCTAGTGCAGTACTCACAGATGTAGTAGTACTCGTGTCCGGGTCAGTACTCACCTATGTAGTAGTACTCGTGTCCGGGCCAGTACTCCCAGATGTAGTAGTACTCATGTGTGTATCACTGAAATATGTAGGTCTAGCGCAGCACTCACC
>CAAKHD010007610.1:6525-20838 GCA_901007705.1 Fistularia tabacaria
CCATCTCACCCTGCTCTCTGGATCCTCCTCTCTCACACCAACTACCTTTATATCCTCTCTCGTTCCATCCACTCATCTTCTCTTTGGTCCTGGCAGCTACCAATATATTCTCCATCCCTCCTCTGTCCATGACCCAACCATCTCATTCTGGCTTCTCTGATCTTCTCTTCAAAACATCTAACATGTGCTGTCCCTCTGATGGACTCATTCCGGATCCTCTCCATCCTGGTCGCTCCCAAAGAGAACCTCCACATCTTCATCTCTGCCACCTCCAGCTCTGCCTCCGTTCTTTTCTCCAAACCATCCATCATCTCTGCTCTCCCCACTGTCTCCTCCACCTTTCCTTTCAGTCTGGATGATGTTCTTCTATCTCAAAGAACACCTGTCACTTTTCTCCACCCGTTCCGACCTGCTTGAACCCGTTTCTTTACCTCTTTTCCACCCTCTCCGTTGCTCTGGACTGTTGTCCTTAAACACTTGATTATTTCTATTTTACATTTTCACTTATTTTATGCCATATCATGGACAAATTTGTGCCGCGGGTTAGCGGTTAGATGTTCCGTCTCACAGCAAGAAGGTCCGGGACTGGATTCCAGCAGAGGGCCAATTTCTGCGCGGAGTCTCCACGTTCTCCGGGTTCCTCCCACCGTCCAAGTGGAGACTCTAAATTGTCCACATGTGTGAATGAATACTTCTTTGTCTCTGTATAATGTGTGAAAGACATAGAGAATGCTTCTATGCCTCTGTATGATCTGTGAGTGAGGGGGCAAACGTTGTATGCCTCGAGATGCGACCATGTGATCGACCGGCGAGCGGTCCAGAGTGAACCCCACCTCTTGTCCAACGGCAGCTGAGATAGGCTCCGAATGAATGACTGATTAAATGAATGAATGTTCGGGTTTTAGCTAGCCTGTCCTTTGATAGCCTAGCGTGGTCCGTTATGCTTCGGTGTGAAACAGGACTCTTCTGACTCCTCCAGCCACGGTTCCGCTCCTTCTTTTACCTTCGTCATCTTTAATTCACCGAATAATTTCCTCCGTAAACCAGGACAGGCTTCGATTGACGGTTTTCCAGGTGCGCGGCCGACCCAAGCGCTTCCGTCTCGGGTCTAATCATACATAGTTGGTCTCTAATATTGGGTGATCTGCCTGAAGTACTCTGTGTATGTATCATCCGTGCACAGTTCGTCTTGAAGTCCACTACTTATACTGTGACTGTATCATATTTTGTGATTTTGATAACTCAGTACTGTATTCCCGCCACCAACAGTACAAATCGACTGCAATCATACGGGAAGAAATACTTGGATACAACAAGATGTATATTTTACGCTCCAAGAATAAGTGCTATGGAAAATGAATATTTCATGATGAAACAAACCTCAGATTTGAAAATTTGAAAGAAGGGAGAGAAAAAAAACACGCACAGCTAAATGTGATGACTGTCCCGAGCAACGGGAGATCCTTCCGAATCGCCACTTGGAAATTAATTACTTTCTTTTAAGCTGTTTTCCTCCCACCTGTTTTTAAGATTACTCCCACACAAGCTGCGAAAAGTGTTCATTCTCAGAGCGAGCCTCTCCTTAAAGTTTGGATTATTTCTCATTCGAGGAAACTGTTCTCTTAATGCTTCAAACATCCTCCAGAGGAGCTCTTACTTAAATGAGATAATTTGTCTTGACTTGACATCTTGAAGTTTTGTAATCCGGGTAAACCGCAAACCGAATTGAGGGCTGCCTGCAGAAGGAGCGCGGGGAGCGAGGAGGATCCGGGCTCGGAGGAGGAGGAGGAGCTTCACCGACGCCGTTGGTCGACACCTTACTTGTGGTGATGAGGAAGAGCTGAAGACCAACCCTTCCGAACGAAGGAGCGCTCGGTCCTGCACTCCGGTGCTGGAGCCCATCCCCGCCGTCGTTGGCCGAGAGGCCGGGCTCCCCCTTGACCTCTGGCCGGTCCATCACGGCTCCAGATCCTTTCACCCTCTCATCCACGCATCATATCGAGACAAAGGACCATTCACCCTCTCATCACGGGTCGTATGGAGACCTAAAACTATTCACCTCTTATAAAAAACATACAAACCATTCACTCCCTTATTCATATATCATAAAGAGACAAACAACCACTCACTCTTTCATTCAATCCTGATATAAAGACATACAAACATTCACCCTCTCATTCACAAATAATATAGACATCCAACCATTCACCCTCTCACTCACACAGCATGTAGATCAGTGGTTCTCAACCTTGTTGGAGGTAGTTGAACCACACCAGTTTCATGTGTGCATTCAGCCAACCCTTCTTAATAGGAAAAATAAAATATATATTTTTTTCAAATTCAAAGCATAGGTATATAAAGTGGGGCTCCAAAAATGCGGATTTTTTGTTAATGGGTTAAAAAGATATAATTTTCCTGAAAAACCAGAACTCTGAATAAAAAAATCGCTCATAAAAAATAAATTGTATTCTTTTCAACCCATAAAATAATTGTAGTTTATTTTTTCATGTTCTATTCAGAGATAAATAAGGTTTTTTTATTTCGATTTATAATATAAATCGAAATAAAAAAACTTAGTTAGTTATGGTATATGAAGAATAGAATAACACGTCGTAGCATCACCACAGTCACAGTTCCACTACTGAGCGCACCAAATCCCCTGCGGCACTGATAGGCCGAGCCGTGCCGTGTGATCTCCTGCAGCCAATGATGACGTGGCATCACAAATCATATGAGTCGGGTTCGTGTGTTGACCTCCGCCGAACCCCTGAGACTGACTCACCGACCAACCCAGGTTCAGAACCACCGATACGGAGACAAAGAACTGGTCACCCTCTCATCACCGGTCGTGTTGAGAGAAACGCAATTCACTCTCTCATTCACGTCGACCATTCACTCCCTCGTTCACTGGTAATCTGGACGTACGACCACTCGCCCTCTCACTCCTCTCACTTTTTTTTTTTTTTTTTTCCACTAGTCTGATGACCGTTTGAAGGTCCTCACACGGCTTTGGTGGTGGAGATGATGAGATGAGATGAGATGTACTTTCCCGATCCCGTGTTTGGGAAATAGTTTTCGCAGCGGCAACGAGACACACGAGGACAAGCGAGTGACGAGCTAAAAATAAAAATAAATAAAAAAATAAAATGAAATAAAAATAATCTGAGAAAAGAAATAACAATACACAGGAATAAATAATGAGCAACGTGGCAATGTGAAGTAGCGCAGTAACCGATGGGAGTGAGTTCAGCCTGCTGGAGAAGCTGCTCCGCCGTCTATCCAGGGTGAGGTGGAGGGGGAGGTCCGGGGTTGTCCGTGATGGATGAGGGTTTCTTCAGCGTCCTCACCATGCAGTCACACAATGATGGCGTAGCATCAGGAGCCATTAGGGCTCGACGCCGTTCAGGAGGTTGGAGAACGCAGCCGCCGTGCTGAGGCCCAAACGACTTGAGCTACATCCAATAATAATAGATTAAAATGACTTGTAATTGTTCTTTTTTTTTAAGCAGACATTGATGGAGCTGGTCGGTGGAAGTGGAAGCCATTTGTAGACCTCGTCCATGATGGACAGCCCGGCACGCTGTTGTCCTCCGGTGATTTCCAGAAGGAGGCATCGGAGGAGCTCCGGCGTGGTCCTGGCGGAGCGGCGTTTTCTGGACTATTAGCTACAAAAGCAGCATTAGGCAGATGAGGCGGCCTCTGCTCACATCTCGATGCACGCCTCGGGCAGGCAGAGGGAGAGTCTTCAAAGTCAACAGAGAAAAATAACACCTCACGCGAAACTTAAGGAACCTTGACGGTGGTGGTGGTGGTGGTGGTGGTGGGGGGGGTAAACAGACGGAGCTACAGGTCTTGCACCTCGTTGAAAACACAATTTTTCTCGAATATAATTCTCGAATATTCATTACGATTACGCCGCCCGCACTCTCGTGTCAAAGTAATTTCTCAGGCGCCGTCTCCTTGAGAGAGGGTTTGCGGTCTCCTCCTCCTCAGGACCCGAGCTCCGTCGGCGCGTTTTGATTCGCGGTCAAAGGGAAGAGGCTGCGCCGGGCGCAGCGTGGTGCCGGTGGTGGTGGCGGCGGCGGCGGCGGTGGTGGTGGGGGTCTGTTTATGTGTGTGCGGAGGTGTGTGTGCAGCCGAGGGTGCGTGTGGGGGTGGGGGGCGGCGGGGTTGGCTCTCGATGGGGACCTGCCTCTCAGTGTAATTGAAAAATGTGACCTGGAAAATGTTTGCCCAGCAGAGCATGAAAGTTACCTCGGCGGTGATGGCGGAGCGCCGGGAGACGGCTCACCTGGCCCCCGCTGACAGGGGGAGCCGGGCGTCGGGCGGGGGGCTCACACTTAAAGCCGCTTTATCCCGCCGCCACAAGCGGAGGAATTAATTATTTAATAGCGCTAAAGAAGCCCCAAAGTGAACAGAAAAATGCACAAAATTCACTCATAATCCCCACAAGGCTGACCTCCACAAGGACGCCTTCTCCACAAGTGTGTGCGCGCATTTCAAGGTGCCTATTTCCAGCAATCCTCCTCCCATAAAAAAAAAAAATATATATATATATATAAATATATATATATATCAATTCAACATTTCCATTGGAAACCAAAGTACCTGCCGGCCTCTGGAAAAGGGGGTTGCTCTTTTTTTTTTTTTTTTTTTTTCTGGAAAAGGCAATTTGTGCAGCCATGTGTTTCAGCAGATCTTTCGGGTATTAAAGCGGTGATGAAATGCAATTAAAACCCCCCGTCCCACAATGCCCCGGCTCCGCCGAGTGCTTTTCATTAACCGCTGCGTCCACAAATACGTGCACCTACATATGGCTACCGAGTCTAATAATAAAAGACGGGCTAATGAACAGCACGGATCCCCCTTCCGCCGTTGTTTGGGTTCACGTTTGAACCAATTTATGCGCGGAGTGAACTTTACAGGATTTATCTAACTGTAATTTTCTTCTCACATTTAATAGGCTACCCCCCCCGCCCCCGGCGGCTCCGGGACTCGCGGTGCGGCGGGAAAAAGCCGAGCCGGTGTGCGTTATGTACGCGACAAAGCATAAGCGTAATGAGCTCGGTAGATTCGGGAAGGAGTTTTCACAGACCGGACGGGGACGACAGATGACTGCAGGGTTGCTGATGTGAAGTGAGTGAGTGAGTGAGTGAAGGATTCGGGTCTCTATTAGAGGTGTGAGTGAGTGAGCGAATGGTTTCCAGTCTTTATATGGAGTGGGATTTTGGGTCTTTATATTCCTTTTAAATGAGTGAGTGAATGCTTGTATGCCTGCCTGGCAATGAATAAATGGATGGTTTTAGGTCTTTACATGATGTTTGAATGAGTGAGTGAATGATTGTTTGTCTCTATTTGACGTGTGAATGAGTAGGTGAATGATTTTGGGTCTTTATATAAAGTGTGAATGAATGAGTGAATGGCTGTATGTCTCTCTATTACCTGGAAATGAGTGAGTGAATGGTTTTTGGTATTTATATGAAGTGTGAATCAATGTGTGAATGTTTTTTTTGGAGCTTTATCTGATGTGCGAATGAGAAAGTGAATAATTTGGGCTCTTTATATTCCTCGTGAATGAGTGAGTGAATGGTTGTTTGTCTCTATATTACCTGGCAATGGATGTGTGAATGGTTTTAGGTCTTTATATGATATTTGAATGACTGAGTGAATGTTTTTGTCTCTAATAGCTGCGTGAATGTGAATGAGCGAGTGAATGGTTTTGGGGCGTCAGATGTAAATGCTTGTTTGTCTCTATATAATGTGTGAATGAGTGAACGAATGGTTTCGAGTCTTTATCTGACATGTGAATGAGTGATTGAATGATTCTGGGTCTCTTTATGATGTGTGAATGAATGAGTGAATGGTTGGTTCCTGGCAATATGAATGTGTGAATGGTTTTAGTGCTTTATATGATGTTTGGAGGAGTGAGTGAATGATTGCTTTGTCTCTATTTGATGCAGGAAATATGGTATAGATCACGTGTCAGACTCAAGGCCCGCGGGCCAAAGGTGGCCCGCCACGTCAATTTATGAGGCCCGCGAGAACGTCTGAAAAGGTCTGATTGTCTGGAAATAAATAAGTCAAACCCATGCATGGATCATAAACTGCATTCCCCACAATTCATGCTGATCATGTGACCCGCGAAGCGACGGCATCCCGGCATTAGATTGCAGTGGATCCACATCGATGGCATTTTCAGCAAGTGGAATTGAGAAATGCAAAAGATCCCTAAATGTCCAGGAAGAGAAAAGTTGATGCAGACGGATATTTTTCTTTATTTGCTTGGATAGTTTGAGCATTGATTGACGGAGTCACGTGGGTTTCTGGTTTCTTCACCTGACAATAGAAAAGGATTTATGTTGGAACAGAGCAACTAGTAAACATCAGTTCTTTTTACATCCAAGCAAATGCATATGGAGTAATAAATTCAGTTATTTGACATGAATGAGTGGCTACATTTATTTTGAATTACATTTGGTTACATTTTGTCACATTTACACGTTACAAGCGTTCACCGTTATGCTGATGTGGCCCTCGGTGAAAACGAGTTTGACACCCCTGGTATTGATGATGAATGAATGAATGAACTAATGAATTAAAGAGAAAGAAAAACCCGGGTTCTTCCTGCAGAGCGAACAAAACCCTCCTCCAGAGTCTCTGCTGGTCGGCCATTCACAGAGAAAATGCCAAACACCGGTAAAGTCTTGCCTCTTTGTGTCATTGCGGTAATTGCGGGAGCCTGGCTGCATTGTGCGATTGCCCAAAACTCGAAGCAGGTGTTTCTTAAAAAAGCCAAACCTGGCAAGCGTCGGCAATCCTCTCAAGCCTGTATTTATTTCATTTCATGGTTCAGATAGGACTCTTGCAGGCCCCTCTTTAGTTGTTGTGCGCACCCTCTCTTGGACCGCCGCTATCTCTAACTCTGCAAATTGCCTAACCTTGTTGTCGTCGGACGTTTAGCCGACTTCCCGTGTCACGCCAGACGGGACGGGTCTTTTGAAGCCGTCTAATCTCGGGGCTCGCCGAGGAGCTCCGAGGAGGGGAGGCGCTCCGCTCATCTGCATACTCGCCGGCTGCAGAGGCGCGATTGTTCGATTGCTCGCACCTCAGGCGCTTTGCTGACGGACGAGTCCGGCATGTATGTTCACCTCGGGGTGTCTGGGAACACCGGGGAAGATGACGACTCATTAAAACCGGTCTAATCTGTATTCTTTCTTAATCTGGTTCATATTCAACCATAAATTAGCGGCGATAGCTAGTGTGAGTTAGCGGAAACGTGGACAGGAAGGGATTGTCACAATTATCTATAATCTTGTCAAATGTATGGAAGGGGAGCTGAAATCTCACACGGTTTGTTTGGGATCTGTAAAGAATAACGTTTCTTGGACTGAATCTCTGAATATTCCGACTTCATTAAACCCGGTCCAACAAGCGACAGATAAGAGGGTTCTTCTGTCGAGTTCTCTCTTAGCGCACTCAGCTCCACACACACACACACACACACACACACACACACACACACCAACACACACACACACACACACACACACACACACACAGAGGATTGGATTCAATATAAGTACAGGTCACACAACGTATATTTCTGACACTCTTGGTGCTGCTCTTTGGTGTAATACTGAAAATATTAATTAATTCTTACTTAATTAATACTAATCTTTTATTTAAACGATGACGTGCATGGCCTCAGCCACATATACACAGTATACATGTGTTTTATTATCTATCTATCTATCTATCTATCTATCTATCTATCTATCTATCTATCTATCTATCTATCTATCTATCTATCTATCTATCTATCTATCTATCTATCTATCTATCTATCTATTTATTATTATATATATATATTTATTTATTATTATTATTGTTACTATTATTATTGGTGTTGTTGTTGATATAATAATAATAATAATAATAATAATAATAATAATAATAATAATAATAATAATAATAATAATAATAATAATAATTATTATTATTATGTTGTTGTTTTTGTTGTTCTTGTTGTTATCAGTATTATTATTGTCATTATTATTGTTATCTTATTTATTTATTTATTCAAGTTAATTATTTCCTATTTATTGATTTTATTTCTTTCTGTCTGGAGCATCAGAGAGATGTGCTTCTGATCAAGATAGATTTTCATGTTGAACCTGTTGAAGTGTTTTATGAGTGTTTATGTTCCACCGGAAAACATTGCAGTTAAAAAAATAAATAATTGCTGCGTGTTTGTGTGACTAAACCAGACGATGATTTCAGTCATTCACTTATTATCGATCCTGCTTGTCCTGCACTGGCAGGCGGCCTTGGACTCAGAAAAAGACCATTCAAGAGTGAGCACTAACAGAAATGTAATTTGATAAAAGTTCTAGCTTATCCTTCTCCTATAGCTCATTTGCACTGTAGAAATGTAAAAACTCACTTGGAGTTTCCAAAGACAGAGAACTTAATAGGATAGCTGAGCTGATCAGATCCTCCCTGAGACTTTTCCAATTCCTGGATTTCGTTCATTTTGCGATAACTCGTCTGGGCCCGTCCTTCGCGGTGGCTTACCCGCACCGACGAACCCACGGCTGCTTTATTTATTTTTTTTTTTCGCGCCACGTGAAAGGACGCGCAGCTCTTCTCGGGTCCAAAGCTGCGAGGGATCCCATCCACTTCCTGCGTTTCGAGACCTGCAGGAACGACGAGTCGCACCAAGTTAAAAAGCGGCTGAAAGACAAATCCTAACTTGACCCCCCGCCCCTCCCCCGCCCGCCGACAATTGAGGCTGGAGACGTTCTCTGTGAGGAGGGGCGGTGAGAGGAAACTCTGAAGTGCAAGCGAACGGACCAAGGTCAATTTTGATGAAGCTGCTCAGACTCAAGGATAAAGAGGAAATTTTAAAGAGAGCGAACGCCCTTAAAGCCACCGAGATCATCCTTAATGGGGATTTCACAGACAATCCGAGGCGGGAATGAGTGTGAGCTGTGACCCCGAAGCCCCCGGGAGGCGGGCAACGCGGGTCGGCTTGCATCTCCGCTCTGTGACGGGCGCCGGGTTCATCAGCCCGTCTTGTACCACCGGCTGGCTTAAAGTGCCGGTTGAGAACTAATACCGACTTTTCAATGCGGAATAAACACAGAGGGACGTGGAAAAACTCAAAAAGGAGGTCAACGCACGAGATGTTTGAAACTTTCGGGAAAAAAAAAAAGAAAAGAAGAGCACGTGTCTGAGATATTTATCGACCGCAGAATGCAGATGTTGATCTTTTTAATCAATGGTTATCTGATGTCCTCGCGCATATTTCAAAAGAGGGTAAGAGCTCGCCGCACCGCAGGTGATTTTAATATCGATTTATGCAAGACAGAGAAAATGTTTTGTTTTTATTATTTTTTGTGTGTGTTTTTTTTGGGGGGGGAGCTCCAGGGGAGCCAAACTTTATTGGCAATAAAATAAAAATAAACAAAACGGTATTCAACGGTAATCTCTTCTTTCCTGAAAACATCATGTCTGCATTCACTGGAGAAAATCCACAGACGTATTTCTACGCAGGGGGCCCACGGGGACGCAGTGGGCCCCGGCCGGATTCCCACAGGGCCTCCGCGTTCTCCCCGTGTCTGCGTGGATTGTCTGGACGCGGGAATGAGAGGGTGAATGGTTGGACGTTTCTATATATGCGGCCCCGTGAGCAACGGGCCAATGACGGGCGGGATAGGCTCCGGTTGCCACAGCAACCCTGAGTGTGGGATGAGCCTTCACGGGAACGAATGAATGCATGAATGAATGAATTATTAAATGACTCAATAAATGATAAAAAAAACCCAGATTTCACCCACAGAGTGAAGAAAAATCACTCCTTCTGGGTCGGAATAAGAATGAATGAATGAATGAATGAACGAATGACTGAATGAACGAATGAACGAATGACTGAATGACTGAATGAATGAATGAACGAATGACTGAATGACTGAATGAATGAATGAATTTCTCAATGATATCAATGATAAGAAATCCAGAATTCCCCAACAGAGTCAACAAAAATCACACCTTCAGGGTCGGAATAAGAGTGAATGAATGAATGAATGAATGAATGAATGAATGAATGAATGAATGAATGAACGACTTAATAAATGATTTAAAAAAATCCAGATTTTCCCCACAGTGAACAAAAACTATACCTTCAGGGTCGGAATAAGAATGAATGAATGAATGAATGAATGAATAAATATTCATCTGCCGTTTTCCTAAACAAACATGTTTAGCAGCTGTTGCTCAAACCCTCCGATCCAGAAGGTTGATGGTTCGATTCCCGCCTCCGCCCGTCTCCACGGCCCAACACACCGAAGCGCCTTACCTGGCCGCTCTGCTGCCATCAGTGTGTGTGCGTGTGTGTGTGTGTGTGTGTGTGTGTGTGTGTGTGTGTGTGTGTGTGTGTGTGCGCGTGCGTGTGTGTGAACAGGTGAATAAAATCCGGTGTGAAGCTCTCTGGAAGCTCCGGGTGTGAAAGCGCTCCGTCGTCGTCGTCGCCGCCGCCGCCGTGCCCACAGACTCCATTCTTAATAAAACAGATGATAAGTTAGAAAAACAGAAATAAAAGGCGACGCTTTCCACTAATGACTCTTTTCCTAATGCACTGCGCAAAGCACACATCTTAAATTGCCGTACCTTCGGCGGTAAAACCCGACACGGTTTCGTTTACAGCGTTCCACACACTCTTCACGCGGAGCTTGTTGGCCTCAGACAATGTTCTATAGTCAACGCCGCGGGGCCGGCGAGGGGAACATGCTAATTATTAATGGTGTCTGTAACGGGGGAGTCATGCCTCTGTCTTTAATGAGGATATTTGCATCTTCCATTACACTGATGTATGTGTGCATACGCAAAGAATATATTTCAGAAAAAAAACCTAAGGGAGCGAATTTATGGAGTTTAACGCCAACGGATACGACCTCTCGCGAAAGATCAATCTCCGCGGCTTCCGTCGCGGCCGCCGTTTTGTCGGAAAAAAATCGGAATTTTTTTTTTGAGGGGGGTTGAAAGCGGAAACGGTCGTTCGTTCGGCCGCCGCGTGAAAAACCCGTGCGAGGGAATCGCCTCTCCGCTTTCCACATCAGCATCGCCATCGTCATCATCATCATCAACTTCTGCAACCCCCGCCGCCCCCCCCCTCCTTTTCGCGAGATAAAGAAAAGCCATATCAGGTGATGTACAAATGAAAGTACAAACACGCTGGTAAACACTGTGAATCTAATTAAAAGATAATATCAGGCACTTTATCACCAATGTTTTCCTGCGTTGGCCCCTATCTTCCAGACCCGGGGCCTTCTGTGCGTTGAGGGCTTTTTGCTCGAATACTTTCCAGGCTGTAAACTAGCCTTAATTACGTCGCTATCTCCCCCCTCCCCCCCACCCCCCCTACCCGCACGACTCGGGTGGTGTCGGCGGCGGCGGCGGCGCGGGACGATGATGGTCGGCCGTGCCACGTGCCGACCCGCTGTTTCCCTTCGCCGACCGACCCGTCCCGTACCCGGGCTCGACGCCAGGGGCCCCGATCGGCTCCGGAGTCCTGCCCTCAGGAATTAAATTCCCCCCCGTTGAAACGAATTGAAGCGCTATGAATCCGCTCCGGCCTCATGGTTTCGGTACATTTTTAAAAAGTAAGAAAAAAATGCTTTATAAATCACAAATGATGTATTAAGAAAATAGTAGAAGAGAAAGTAAAGAAATAAACTGGATTTATGAGGTGTGTTTGCCTTGGAGAGTTTTTCATTTGGTGCTTTATCTTTAACTTAACCTACTGGCTACAGACTCAATGCTACAATGTGCTGCTAAATGTAACTTTGCTACACTTTACGGCTAAACTTCATTTAGCGACGGAGTGAAGCCGCCCCTCTTTTTAAAACCATCAAACCGTCCCCGACTGGCTTTGAACGACTCATCCGTTGACGTTTGCTGCGCCGACGTCTCCCGCCTTCTCTCAGACGATGCTCTTGTCCACTCGTCTCAACAGCAACAACAACAACTTCTCCGTCTCGAGTCCACATCACGCCCACCTCGCTCGTGTTTTCCCTTGATTTTTCTCCGGGTTAACGAGCAGAAGGCGTGGCGTCCCACTGTCTTTGAACGCCACTTCGACCGACAGCGGCGGCCACGTGGGTGTCGAACGCTCATCCCGCGGCGTCCCCTAACTCAGATCTCGGCTCGTGTCTCGGCAAAAAGTCAAAACCCGCCAAATGACTGCATTCAGTGTGATCTTTGGCCGCCTCCGGGGGGCGCTGTTCTCCCTGAGGAGCGTAATTCCTGACGGCGCCGGCTCAGCAGCTGCAGGAGGAAAACCGGAGACGGGGCTGCTGGAGGGGGAACTTGAAAGAGCAGGGCTTGGGGGTTGGATGGAGGAGAAGATGCACCTCTGAAGAAGGTCCATCACGGACGGCTGACGGCTGACTTCAAAGAGGCGCTTATGAACACGTCAGGCTGCGGCGTTTGAATCCGCGCCCTTTTTTTTTTTTTTTTTTTTTAACAAGAATTTACGGTGTATTTAGAAGCGATTTTTCTATTTATTTATTTTTTTTAACGCGGGGGAGCGGCGGACTCGATTTCGACTGTACATCTCATCGCCGTCACGGCAACTCTCGCATGTCTCCCCTTGATGTTGATATATGTGAGACTTGCGGTTTTCATCAGCGTGATTCCGCGTGGCGGCGGTTGATATTGGCGCCTTTGATTCCACAGGTTCTGAGAAACGCTGCACATGAAGCCCCCCCCAGGCACGAGTTGTTTATTTACCCTGATATATATATATATATATATATATATATATATATATATATATATATATATATATATTTTAATCCAATCAATTTCCCTCAACTTGCACCTGGTGCAGACTCGCAACGGAGTAGATGGTTGACGAATAATCTTTAGGAAAGAGCAAAAATAAAAAACAAATCAAACGCCGTCGGACCGAATTCCGTTTAGTACGACGCTATGATTCACGCGTTCATGGCCGCTGTGTAATCATGTCACGAGGCTGATTTGCTGAAGAGCGAAAGCCGAACGTATCGATCGTTCTAGCGATTGGGAAAATCCGCTAATTGCAGAGGTCTGTCAGATGTGCTCGATTTCCCACGAGTTGCCGGAACCCCCGAAGTTTCGCATTTGTGCGTTCCCAAATCACGTGCGGATGAACGCGGGAATTGTTGCATGTCTCCATGGGGGTTGATGGTTGTATGTTTTCATTCGTGATCACCAACTCTCGCCCAATGGCGGGGATAGGCTCCACCCCCCCCCCCACCGTGACCCCAGGATCACGAATGAGTGAATGAAAGAATGAATGAATGAATGAATTTGCCCCAATCGGATCGCTTCCTTTTTCTTTCCTTTTCAAAAACGATTTTTTCTCGGCCGATTAACCAACATACAAATACATGGAAATTACCGCAGAGGGAGATTATGCAACCTTTTCCGTCCTCACTCCCATTTCATGTTCGCCCTCGTCTA
This sequence comes from Fistularia tabacaria, assembly GCA_901007705.1. Taxonomy (NCBI): domain Eukaryota; kingdom Metazoa; phylum Chordata; class Actinopteri; order Syngnathiformes; family Fistulariidae; genus Fistularia; species Fistularia tabacaria. The sequence goes on from CAAKHD010007610.1 coordinate 20,029, forward strand.
ACAAAGAAAAAGTAATTCCCAAGATTACCCGAGGTTTTATTCCCCGACTCCGCGAAATATCAGCCTCCGAGACACGCTGGCAGTTCGGTCCGTATGAGAAAAGTGGTTATGTGTTTGACTCTCCGACTCAGTGTGTGTGTGTGTGTGTGCACGCGCGCGCGTGTGTGTGTGTGTTTTTAAACGTGTGTGTTTGAGCGTGTGTACACGCCTGCATTGCGGCGTCTGCCCGCCCTGCGAAATTACTTATTAAAATGAAATTACACAGCGCTTTGACCCACGGCAAACGGCGCCAGCTTCAATTTGTCTACTAGTTGAGGTGTGAATAAAATCTCATTGTCAATAACTTGGCTTTGCTTGTTGATATAACGTCCCGCCCTGGAGTCTTTTCTCCTGCCAGCCCCAATCACACCCCATCATGGTGATCCAAAGGTGAATACACTGATCTGGAGAAAGCCGGTGGCCCACTGTGATGGTGGTAAGTGGGTGGCTGTGAGGTTAGAGAGGGGTTATATGAGGCACGAGGAGCTGATGGTAATGTGAAATGCCAAACGGACTATTGACCTCCAGTAAAAGTACAATGTGTGTGTGTGTGCGCGTGTGTGTGTGTGTGTTTGCGGCGGAGGTGTCGATAATGTGTGGGAGTGTGAAACTGCGCGAGCTGACCACGGTGCACTCGGCTCTTTAATGCTGCATTCAAGTGCTTTTTTTTTTTTTTTTTTTATTCCGAGGGTCCGTTTTCTTCTCAAGTCGGGAAGTTTCTCTAACTTTGACGATGCTTTCAAGTGCAACGCGGAAAATCCGGAATCATCA